>JAAOAY010000338.1:0-69714 GCA_013396255.1 Fusarium sp. NRRL 25303 | reverse complement strand
CTTGAAGTCCCACCGCCATTAAATTAGCAGCGTCAATCACATCAGCACGAACCCCCTCCTTCTAATGAGCGAGCCTAGCGAGCCCAAAAAAAAACAGCTCCCCCGCCAACCCCGACCATTCCCCCCCACCAATTCATTCATTGACCTTTAACCCCGCCATCCCTCAACGCAACCCGCCTCCTCGACTTCTTTTTGCTTTGTGTTTTTTTCACCGCAATCTTGAATCGCTCAGTCAGACCAAAGAAATCCATAGAAAATGCCTGTTGGAACTGTTCTCGTCACCGGGTACGCCACTCAATCATCCTTTGCGACACTGACCTCTCCTATCTCTTATTGGTCTCGGACATTGTCTTTGTTGTCACAAGCTTCACGACACGGATCATACGGTGTCGCAATGGACAAAGGAGCACCAGCTAACGATTGATCCTCCAGTGGTACCGGCTACATCGGCTCTTTCACCACTCTTGCCCTTCTTGAGCACGGCTACGATGTCGTTATCGTCGACTCCCTCTACAACTCCTCAGAGGTTGTCCTAGACCGCATTGAGTTGATCTGCGGTCGCCGACCTTCCTTCTACAAGGTCGATGTCACAGACGAGAAGGCCATCGACGAGGTCTTTGCCAAGCACCCTGCCATTGACAGCGTCATCCACTTTGCTGCTCTCAAGGCAAGTCACATGTCAACCAAGGCGATCATCAACGACTAACACCATCCAGGCTGTCGGCGAGTCTGGCGAGATCCCTCTCGAGTACTACCGTGTCAATGTCGGTGGCAGCATCTCTCTGCTCCGCTCCATGGAGCGCAACAACGTCAACAACATCGTCTTCTCATCCTCCGCTACTGTCTACGGCGATGCTACTCGGTTCCCCAACATGATCCCTATCCCTGAGCACTGCCCCATTGGACCTACCAACACATACGGCCGCACCAAGTCCATGATCGAGGATGTTATCACCGACTTCATTAACGCCCAGCGAAGCAACTTGGAGAAGGCCGGTAAGGAGTTCAAACAATGGAACGGTGCTCTGCTGCGATACTTCAACCCTTGTGGTGCTCACCCCACTGGTATCATGGGTGAGGACCCAGCTGGTGTTCCTTACAACCTGCTTCCCCTCCTCGGAAAGGTTGCTACCGGCGAACGTGAGAAGCTCTTGGTATTCGGCGATGGTGAGTTTTCCTAGTGCATAATTGCTGCGCAACCTCTAACATCTGGTAGACTACTCCTCTCGCGACGGTACTGCCATTCGAGACTACATTCACGTTGTTGACCTTGCCCGCGGCCACCTTGTCGCTCTTAACTACCTGCGCGAGAACCAGCCCGGTGTCAAGGCATGGAACCTGGGTTCCGGCCGTGGAAGCACTGTCTTTGAGATCATCAAGGCCTTCAGCAAGGTCGTTGGCCGCGATCTCCCCTACGAGGTCAAACCTCGACGACAAGGAGACGTTCTCGACCTTACTGCCAACCCGACCCTCGCCAACAAGGAGCTCAACTGGAAGACCGAGCTCACCATGGAGAAGGCCTGCGATGACCTTTGGAAATGGGTCAGCAACAACCCCAAGGGTTACCGACAAGATCCTCCCGCCGAGATGGTTGAGGCTGTCAAGTCTTCCAAGGCTTAAAAATAGAAATAATGATGACCGAGGCCACCCTTGTGCGAGCAGGCCTCTTGCAGTTTACGGAGCGAGATGAAAACTTGTTAAAAGATTTATGTTTTTTTGGTCATGGTTGAACCATCCATATAGCATTATAGACAGACAGCGCATTGAAAATGAAAATAAAAAGGCTAGACTTAATCGATTTTAATGAGCAACTTTCCAATCGTCTTTCGGCTCTCAATGTCCTGGTGTGCCTGTGCCACGTCCTTGAGAGGGTACACCTTGTGAATGGTGAGTTCGAGCTTCTTAGACTTGATGAGATCGAAGAGCTCGGATGTGTACTTTTCGAGATCAGCTCGCTCGGAGACGTAGCCGTTGACTACGGGGCGCATCAAGCGGACGCACTTTGGTGTAAGTCGGAAGAGGCTCACGGGGTCCACGGCGCCGGACTATATTGTCGTTAGCTTGAGATGCGAAAGTTGTTGAAATACACTTACAGCATTGCCGAAGGAGATGAGGCTACCCTTGGCAGCAATCATCTCAAGATCCCCGTCGAAGGTAACCTTGCCCACACCATCAAAGATAACATCCGCACCATGACCACCAGTGATCTCCTTAACCTTTGCAACAACGTCATCATGAGAGTTGATAACCCACTCCGCACCATTCTTCTTCGCAAGCGCAAGCTTCTCCTCTGAACTAGCAGTACCAATAACCTTGGCACCGACAATTCGGAGCAGTTGAACAAGTAGAGTGCCTACACCTCCAGAGGCAGCGTGAACAAGAACCCATTGACCAGCCTTGACCTGACCAGCTTCACGAATGAAGGTCCATGCTGTGAGACCTTGGAGGTAAGCGGCGACAGCTTGGTCAGTGGGAACCTCGTCGGGGATTTTGACAGCGTCAGAAGCGTTGACGACACTGTACTCGGCGTATGCGCCCACAGTTCCCATGAAGACCACGCGCGTACCGTTCTCAAACCCTTTAACAGAGGAGTGCGCGTCAACGACAGTGCCAGCAGCTTCACGACCAAGCGTAAGAGGAAACTGGGGCGCCTTGTAGAGACCACTTCGGAAGTATGTATCGATATAGTTCAAGCCCGCAATCTGATTCTTGACGAGGATCTGGCCCTCGCCAGCTTTAGGAACAGCAACATCGTTGAACTCAAGGACTTCAGTGCCGCCGTTCTTGTTAATCTGAACGGCCTTCATCTTGGGAGGTACAGGCGCCATTGTTGCTGTTGAGAAGTGTGATGTTATTCTGGAGATTCGCTGGATGGGAATTGAGGGTGTGAGTTGTTTTGATATTGCGCTGGTTCTGAGCAGGGAGCGACGGAGAGGTTGAGCCATGAGGGTGAGTGTCGGGACTGGGGATTATTAATGTGTCGGGTCGGAAGAGGGCGGTTTTGGATGGAGGAGTGGTTCGGAGCTATAGCGGGGATTGGGGACCGGGCCCATGATGGCGGGGTAATGATACTGAGGTGATTGCACGTCATGATTGCGGTTTCGGATGTAGATAGAAGAGAGGAGATGTTGATGTGAATATCTCGAATTATATTGCAGGGTCGATATGCTACAAGATAGAGTGCTTACTCGGCTGAGTGACTGGTAAGATCCATGGTCTCATTGCTTACAGTCCCCCTTCTACGAGGCAGATGACAGTGCTTAGATGCTTAGACATGGAGAGCCCTGTGTCTATCCTCTCATTTGCATTCAGTATTTATACATATAAGTACCCCATCAGCAGTTTCCCCCATGCTACTGGGCTGAAATAAAGCCAGCACTCATAAGTCGATATGTTTATATTAAATCTCGTCCAATATATGGATTAAACTGAGCTGTGCTGATGGACGGCTAAGCTCTTACCCACATCACTTACACAGCAAGTATGCTACCCTGTAGCCCAGCCCCAGACATTAAAGATCCTCATACTTGGTCAGTCTGGGGCCCGAAACGAAATTTAAATGCCCATCTATACTTGCAGTGGAAATAATAAGGAGCTTTCAATCTCAGAAGCCAATTGCGATAAATCTGCTTCACTATTACCGCATGCCATTCAATGATGATCCGGGGCCTACGATGTTATGAACATTGCTTCTCGGAGCTAGTCTGTACCATAGTCACAGATACGCGGATACTTTGCCCCTGGAAGCCTGAGGGTGTTCTCTTGCATCCTTACGCGTTCTCGTATTGCTGGAATACACCAGCGTTACAGCGCTTTGATCAGATGAATCTCGTGATGCCTCAGCCAATTTGGAATGAGCGGTCACGATTTAGATGGCCCCCTTCAATGGTAACCGAAATGACAGCTTTATGATATCATGAATTCGAAGTGTGTAGATTGGCTACTACTTCAAAGCAAATGCCGAGTGTGGCTTTGCCCAAGTTAAGCTTGCGCATTGCTTGTTTCAAGGCTGTTGCGAACTTAGTTGACAGCTAATATGGGCACGCCGGGGACCAGGTTAGTCCTGAACGAGCCTGCATCTCGATTGTTGATCAGATCGTCATGCTAGTTCTCAATGGGTTAAACAACGCGATGCCATTCATGCCATCTACTGATTTCTGCCAGTCAGTATTGAATCGAGGACGTTGACTATCAGTCCAAGTGTTGGATCTAGGGTAAACGATTGAGTAAGCATAATTACGGTTACGCCTCCCTTGCGTCAATATACGGTGACACCGATTAAGTCAATCAGAAAAGAAGAAGATGACGAATAGATGATAAGGAAGAGAGGAAGTAAATTTGTTGTTCCATGAGTTGTAAAAGAATGTTCGAAATGCTACCCCCAAAGGGCTTAGTCCTCGTCAACTACAACGTTGTTCCAACAGTTTGGCTAAACTTCTAACGCTAATTCTATGCTACTGTACACGAGCCACGAGAAGGATCCTTCAAATATCAGCCCACTCACCACTCGTTTACAGAAGTTCTCACATTAGTCTCGAAAGAAGGTCTCAATTAGGTTGAGGCGACGCCAGCATACGCGTGGCCAGCTCCTCTCGGACGGAGGTGTCGGTCCAACCTCCCGACGGGTTTATTCTTAGGCGTCGCCCGAACTGACCTGTTTATGGCCTAGTGATCGCCGCGAGAGTTTTTCAGCCAGGGGTTGGGCGTTGGTTTCATGTGTCAGTGGCAGTTGGAGCAGATGTCATGACAGAGGATCGTGGCAGTGCAGGCGGCTTGGCATGAGAAGAGCTTCGCAAGCTCGTTCAGGGAGCGTCCCTGTATGCGTACGTCGGAGGATTCTTATTGAGGCCAGCTAATTGTATTGAGATGTTCATTGGGGCAATTGAAAAGATATTGCAGTTGAATTAGTGATTTGCGACCATTGTTTCGTTCAATGCTGGGGTCAGTGGTTATCATTAGACCTTGGGCCGCTATACGTCACCTCAATTAGAGTGCATGTTTTAGGGCGTTTACCTCAACGACAGGGCATCCACTCATACGACAACAGGCCGAGAACGAAGTGTAATTTACGTTAAACAGAAGATATTCTACACTGCCGAACTTGATGCGACTGCGTCCTTGAGCTTGAAGACCAGTAGTACAGGTCTATAATGCAATTGAACCTTGGAATCAAGACTACATACAAGATATCAGGTCTCATTGGAGGCTCGTGTCTAGTGAATTACACGATGTGACACCCAGACACATGTGGGGTGTTGCGGCTGTGGCTTAGTGCCTACACAGTGGGGTATCACAGCCTTCAGGCTCCCCCCCCAGGCTTCAGGCATATTCTGTAACACTAAGAACCGCCTCCGACTGGACCTCACCTCGAGACAAAAGGCGAGGCCACTGCACACTCGTTCAAGCCAGGAAGTCCCGGGTCGTGTTTTGTTTCTTCCATTGTACGATAACAGTATCATCGCAGCCTTGTGAGGCGCTGACTTCCATTCTTCTCAACCACGCATCATTCATCCAACTCATTTTGCATTATTTCAACTACTACAACAAACACGCATTCATTATTTGATACCCAGTACAACGCAGTCAGATTTACGGCATTCAAATCGAGTCTGCATCCGTCTTCCAACAGCTTACATCATCATTGAATCGTCTACTCGCCAATTCAAATGATACCCGCATCTTAAAATGATTTCCTCGACGGTTAACGCCCGACAGAGGCGCATTATCCAATTATCACAGCAATGGGGTTTCTCACTACCACCCAATGCCCCTACTCCTCTCACGCGACCACCTCACCCAACCTCTTTCCGAACTCACGGTGATGATGAAGTCGCTGAGGGCCTGCTGCAGAGGCGGTCCGCTGAAGTCGCACAGCTGCGACCTAAGAGTGGTTTGTCGCGAGCCTTCTCGTCGAGTAACCTGAAAAAAGGAAAGCATTGGGATACCAAAGAGATACTAAACGTCTTGAATTCTTGGGTCGACAGTTCAGGCTCGCCCGGTGTAGCCGAATCTTTGATTGCGAAATTGGCTGCAGCTGGTGTCGACCTAGGTGGTATGCAGACTCAAAAGCAGGGATTATTAAACAGAAGAAAAAGCGTTGAACATGGCCTTGATCGAACTCGCCTTCTAAAGTCCGCGATCGAACGAGACCAACTTGACATGGTACATGTGCTTATACCGCATGCTGACCCATTGACCCTCGATATTTGTCTTCCAGCTGCGGTAAGAACTAGAAATGCACGAATCGTGGAGGTCCTATTGAGGTATGGAGCAAATGCATCCAACACTGCGGAGGGGCAGGACGAATTCCGCAAAGCGTGCTCTGTTCCAGCTTTATCAGAGATCGCATCGCTCATTCTGAGATCTGATGGACGACCAGAAGAAATATGCACGTCGCAAGCGCTTACCGACGCCACAAGAGCACAATGTTTCGACACTGTTTTACATCTGAGTCGTTCCACCGCAGACGGGAACTACAATAACGCTGAAGCTCTCAAGATCGCTATCAACGACCAGCGAAGAGATATTGCAATGGCAATCGCCACGGGAAACAAGTCGCCTCAAACTCCCGGCCTCGATGAGGCTTTCGAGCAGCTCATGAACAACACAGAACTAGAACCACGGTCAAAACTTGACTTTGCTGAGCTTTTGCTTTGTTGCGGCGCTCAGGGCCCTATACTGGAAAGATCACTTGAAGTGGCCTGCGAGACACAGTTCTTTGATATGGCTGACCTTTTGGCTCGTTATGGAGCTTCAATCGAGCACAACGACGCTTCTGCTCTCAAAACCGCCATTTCAAAGGGCCAAACCAGCCTTGTGGGCTCTCTTCTCAACGGATCGTCCAAGATTGATCCTACGTTGGCATCAAGTTGTGTCCCTCTGATTCCCGAGCATGCAGATCCTGGAACTCGACAAAATTTGCTATACTCGCTCCTCAGACGGGGAGCAAATGGCGATGTTCTGAATGATTGTCTCATTCTAGCTGCTCAAGCTGGGGACGCTCATTCTGTAGAACTTCTACTCAACCCTCACTTTCGCGAGCCACCCAGTGGACAGCAAAATGGGCAGGTAAAGCCACGCATCACTAACCGTCACGCTGTTGCATCGCCTGATTATCAGAACGGAGAGGCCCTACGTATAGCAATCCTAGCCGGAAATGCAGACATGGCAGCCAAAATCCTGTTTGCAAGACCTTCAAACGAAACACTTACCGCAATATTCCCTCTAGTTAAGAGCCTCCCCCCGACGGATCGATATCGTATGGTTGAGATGTTTCTACGGGGAGCTCTGACCGGCCCAGCTTTGCACAAGGCTCTGCAAGATGCAATCAGTGAAGACCCTTCCCAGAGAGATGATGCTCTGATCGATCTTTTACTCAAGTATAATGCGGACATCAATTATGACGACGGCGCTGGACTCACCCAGATCATAAATCAGATGGACCTGGGGTTATTCACCAAATTGATGCAAAACGCTTCTCCCCAGACAGCAGCTGCGCATGTCAACAATGTGATGAGTATCGATAACCACCAAATCAGGTACGAGATGATGTCAATGCTGTTTAACGCCAGGGCGAGCGTCGCCGGACAACAGGTTGCGGAAGCTCTCCTTGCGAATATATCGGAAATACCTGTTGACATGTCTCTTCTTCGACTTATCCTTGAATCAGGAAGGCCAGACATCAACGGCCTCAATGGCCATATTCTGCAGAAAGCCGCCCAAACCCCTGACCCCAAAGTTATTGATCTGATCCTGACCTTGGGCAAACACAACCATGACACCATCTCTGTTTGTCTCGAAGGACTAGCAAAAATCCCTTCCAGCGAGAACAAAGCGTGGAAGCTTGATGTTATTCTGGCCAGATCACCCAAGAAGATCAACCTGGATGCAATGCTTGTGCATGAAGTCCAGACTCTTATCGAGGACACATCTGGCACTGCCTCGTTCAAAACACTGCAGAAAATTTTGGACCGCGGCGCCGATGTGAACGCTTTTCAGGCAAGAGCACTATGCAGTGCGGTCAAAGAAGCGAAGGACACGATAGTTGATACCCTATTCGCTAGTGAGAAACCACCGACAGCGGCATCACTAGCATTCGCTCTTCCGCAGGCCCTAAAGATCTCGGATCCTATGACCCGCTTGACTTTCACTAAGAGTCTAGTAGAATCTGGAGCCTCCCCCCGTGAAGTCAACAGAGCATTGATCCATGCTATTAGCCATTTCACTACAGACGTCGCCTTGATATGCGTTCTAGCCACTTATGCTGATGCGTCTGATGGAGAAGCCCTTACACTCGCTGTTACCAAAGAGTCAGTCGAAGTCTTGGATCTACTTCTCTCACAGCTCAAGCATACGGACGAGACCAGAGATTCTTGCTTGGATCAAGCGATGAAGATCGCCGACTGGACGGTTCGTCTTATTATCTGCAATCGTCTAGCAAAATCTGGCGTTTCATCTCAGGCAGCCTCTAACGCTCTGCTTGTCGCGGCGAGGGATGGTGATCTCGAACTTGGAGATATTCTTATTGCTCATGGTGCCAGTATTTCCACCAACGGAGGTCAAGCTATCATTGAAGCATGCCGCGGCGGTTCTGTTGAAGTTCTTGATGTGCTTCTCAAGTCCAATGCCGATACTCAGAAGATGACATTGGAGCGTGGATTCCAAGCTGCGACTGAGGTTAGAGATTTGAACAAAAGGGCAATGGTTTTCCAGCGCCTCCTCAAGAGGGGTGTTTCTGGAGAGGTTGTCGACATTCAGCTCGTTTCAGCTGCAAAGTACGGCGAAGAGGGACATGAAGTGTTGCGTGTTTTGCTGGCAGCGGGTGCAGACCCCAACTACAGTAATGGCGAGGCAGTTGTGGCAGCAACCCGAAGTGCCTTTGTCGGTAGTCTTGAGTTATTGTTGGGATTGTGGCACGAGGGCGGTAATCAAGTAAGTCTAAAAAGTCGTTTGGAAACGCTGTCGCTAACGTGTTTGTAGAAAAAGGCATCGCCTCCGACTTTGGTTAGGGCCATGAAGGCAAGCTGGAAGCTTAACCAAGATACCAGGCTGCATATAGTCCAAGATCTGATGAAGGCAGGTATGCCAGCTGTGGATGAAGTCCACATCGCCTTGAGTAAGGCAGTTGGTGAAGACGAACCAGATGAACGACTAATACAGGTCTTGCTTGATTCTGGAGCATCGCCGTTCACAAATGGTTGCTTTGCCCTTACCCAAGCTGTACAAGGTGTCAAGGTTGCGGCACTGGATCTTCTCCTGGGCAGTAAGATCGACGAGGACGAAATACTCAAGCTTTTCGAAAACGGATTCTCAGAGACACAGTTCAGCACATGGTTCTCCCCGGACGGTCTAGAGGTTGCAAAAATGCTTCTAGCGAAAGGGGCTAAAGGAGTGGCTGTCAGCAGTGCTCTGCTGCAGGTGATGAAGAGTAGCACCGACGAGACTGAGTCATTGGCTGATGAGTTTGTTGATTTGTTTGTCGCTCATGGAGTCGATATTGACTTTGATAATGGAGAACCCCTGATTTGCGCGGCATCCAAGGGTAATGCCCATTGGACAGAAAGGCTGCTTGCTTGCAAGCCATCACCACAGACCCTCACGCTTGCTTTTGAGCATGTGTTCGATACGGCAAGGTCACCTGATGAGGTACTGAAGCTGTTTGAACTCTTTTCGGGATATCGCGATGGAGAGGTCGGGCTAGATGTCATGGCGCGGAGTGCTGGGTCTGATCCGATTCTCATCAGGGCGATTTCACAGTATCCTAGGTCGACAGAGCTGTTGCAGACGTTGTTGGATGCTGGTTTCTATCACGATCAGACAACAACATATCGTATCCACGACAGCGTGGAGGAGCCTGAAGAGGTGACGGTGCTTGCCTGGGCAATTACTCAGCCACAGAAAAAGGTCAGCTCGGCACTGATTAAGATGCTGATCCAGCGCGGTGGTAAGTCTTTGATCATTTGCTCATCGCAGACTCATTTCTAACCTTTATAGCGAACGTCAACTTCGAGACAACAATTAGTCGAACCACCCCTCTTATGATCGCTATCCAAGCTCGCCGACCCGATATAGTTAAGGAACTACTCATCGAAGGAGCGAGCGTCGATATTACCGATGCCATGGGAAGAACACCTCTTGCGATGGCCACCGATATTGGTGGTGAGCTGTCAACTCGCATGATGGGCAACTTACTGGCATTTGACCAATCGAAAGATGATGGATCACTACACAACTCCGCTAGAGAACTCAACTTTGCAGCAGTATCAGTTCTGGTGGAACATGGCCATCATCCCGACTTCCCTAGTCCACTACACGATGGAAGATCTGCTTTGGGTGAAGTCTGTCGCCATGGCGCAGGGTGTGGTAAAATGACGGCAGATGCAGAGAAGCTCATGCAGAAGGTGATGACATTCTTGATTGACGCTGGCTCAGATTTGACCTTGCAGTCGCATGGAAAGTCTCTGCTTCTTCTTTGCTTCGATTCTACAGACCCTATTGTCACTACTCGCAGTTTCTTGAAAGTGGCTATGTGGAAGGAGATCAACAAACCGTTCAACCATTACACTGATGGCGAGTTTACGTATTCTCCTACTATGTACGTCAGCAAAGTGATGCCCGAATCGGATACTCGAGACCAGCTTCTCAGCCTTCTTCGGGCGAACAGAGCAGTGGATGTCTACTACGCCAACTCTGGAGACCAGCCTGATGATGCAGTTGGTCTCCCCAATGATATGGTAGTCCAAGAACGCGAAAGAAAAGCCAGACTACGACGACTGGCACTTGAAACTGAAGACCACGCTATTGCGCTCGCACGCGCAAAGGAAGTGGCCAGTGTGGAGAGAGAGATCTGGAATCACAAGGCGGAGATCGAGGATGCCCGCCGTCGCAGACTTCACAACGAAGATATTAATGCAACACGACAAAAGGCTGATCTTGAAGAAACGCTCTTCCTCGCAGCTGTCAAGAGACGACAGCTGGAGCAGAGCAAGGTTACACAGTCCAGTCTCGAGCGTATCCAACAAGTCGCCGCAGCTGAACTCCTAGCCGAAGAGACCAGACAACAGAAGATGATTGAGTGGGAATCTAAATTGAACTCTGAACGAGCCGGTAATGCGCAAGCACTTAGTAGTCTACGTATCAGTGAGCGTGAAGAGTTGGAACGCATCGAACGCGGTGCAGATGAGAGAGTCAAGAAGAGACTCGAGGCACAGAAAAAGTTGGTTGAGACGCAGGAGAGATTGGCAAAGAGACTTGCTTCAGGACCTGGAGGGGGAGCAGATGCCAGGAGGCAGATTGGATTCGTGGAAGAGATTAATTAACCCTTCAGTATCTAGCGTAAGCATCACTGGTAGGCTTTGGGGGGATAGGCGTTGGGTGTTTTTATTATTAGATACCTCTTATAGCTTATGATGAGATGATCTTTCTTTTTCTCCAAGACTAGAACTTGCCAGTTGGCTCTCGAGTACAGCTCTGGCAGCGCTCAACCTGGCGGTATCTCTGGGCAGGCCAAGGTTTGTGCGGTCCCCAGATGCAACCCTTTTCTTGGCTTCCTCCAATATTCTCTTTTGTGTCTCTTCTGGCAAAAGGGTATGTTTCACCATTAGTGGCACCCTCTGCCTCCCGTCTCTCTCCTGAACCCTTTTGACGACACGCCCTGACTCTTCTGGTCTCTGCTTCTTCTGCAGCTCGCCTTTCATACGGCGCACTCTCGCATCGACTTTGCTGACGTTGAGCTCTAGTCTGTTGAGCGAGTCGAGCTGCACGTTGTTGGCAGATTCTAGGTCCTTGGCGGCGGATTCTAGGTCACTGGCGGCGGATTCGAGCTCGTTGGTAGAAGATTTCGGCGTGTCAATGGTGTCATCGGTCGTCTTGGTGGTGGCCCCGATGTTTTCGGGCGTGTCAGTGAGCTTGGCGAGCATATCGTTGGTGGTGTGTTGGGAAGACGTCTCGTGACAATAGAGGCGATGAGTAATATAGGTGATGAGCGATATGACAGAAATAATCTGAGATATAAGAGAAGTGTGGGTAAGAGGAGGGTTTGGTGATGATGAAGAGAGGAAAAGAAAGGATCAAGAGACGGAGGATGCGTCTCCTTCATATACCTACTTACCTACCTTACCTTATGGTGCCAAAGTTTAATAGTTCCTCCTCATTGACAGTGCTATAGACGATGAAGTATACAAAATCAAGCTTCTTCATGATTTGCTGTTTACGGTCTCTAGGTTTTCCTTTAATCAGCCTCATGCTGTAGTAATTGGTCCGACATTATGGGTTAACCTACAAGTAGTGAGCTAGATGTATCATTTGCAGTTAAGATCTATGGCCGAGAGCTTAAACCGGCGCAGAGAACTTAGCTGTTTATATTCGAACTTTGGATCGAAATCTACTTCATAGGGCGTTAAGCCCAAATGATGTACGCACAAAACCTTAGCAGGTATTTTTTGGAGCTTTGTGTTTGTCTGCCCGTTGGTAACTACACATAGAATTAATGCGATTCACCAAGCGACCAAGGACCACGATGAAAGAATGAGCGAGTGTATTGTTTTCAGTTGGTTCTCTGCCAACCGATGTCTTTTGTACAAACGTAGCACCTCAACTCCATACCGACTGATGACCGTAACACACCTGAGCAAATCCACAGCTATGATAACGTACAGATATAAATAACCCTTCCAGTAATAATCCCAAACAACAAATACCGTCAGCAGATAATAACACTCATGTATAACAATTAATCCTTTCGTGCCATCTTGATAGAATCAGCACCAGTTTCCACAACGCGGAACGCATCAGCGTCGCCCTGTCCGCTCGCAGCCTTCTCATAAGCTGCCTCACTTCTATCACAAAGAACGTCTAAATCAGCGTCACTGAGGACTTGTTCGCCCCCTGAGGTCTTGTACACTTGACCATCCTTCAGAAGCAGAGCGCGGAGCGACTCGGGGTCGATGTCTTCGTGGAGATCCATTTTTTGACCCATTGACTTGAAGTTACCCTTCTTGATGACGAGTTTCTCAAGTCGGCGCTTGGCGTCGGCGGAGTTGAGAAGGGTTTCCTCCACTGTGTCTTTTGTAGCAAGTCGGAATACGACAACGGGGCGGGTTTGGCCGATACGATGGCAGCGGTCTTGGGCTTGAAGATCTTGCTGGGGGTTGAAGTCTGAGTCAAATAGAATGACCGTGTCGGCTGAAGCGAGGTTGATGCCCTGACCACCTGCGCGGGTAGAGAGCAAGAATATCTTGTACTCAGGATCTCTGTTGAAATCGGCAATTTGAGTTCGTCGACTCTCCTGTGCAACAGAGCCGTCGATGCGGCAGACTTTCCAGCCGCGGAGTTCACGGCAGTAGTCTTCGAGGATGTCAAGCTGAGTAGTGAACTGCGAAAAGATGAGGACTTTGTGGTCGTCTTGGAACAAACGAGGTAATAGACGGTCGAGCAGAAGCATCTTGCCGGAAGCAGTGACTATGGAGTCATCGACGGGAAGATCTTGGGAGGCAATCCAAGGGTTGTAGAAATTGTGAGGTGAGTTACAAACAAGTCGCAGCTGTGCTAAGGGGTTGCCGAGCTTCTTTTGAGCGATCTGCTTTTCTACGCCATGTCAGTGTATCCTTGAGTAACAAAGGGGGTTAAACTTACTCGCAAGCTCAAAAGCCTCGGCCCGTTCGCGTTCCTCTGGTGTCATTGACACTTGATCGCTCAAGTCCTCATCGTTAGAGACCATCTCATCCGCCAACTTTGCTTCAAACTCATCATCAGACATCTTCTCCTCATCTGAACCAGCATCTTTATAGGTTCTTGTCTTTCTCGGCCGTCCACGCGTGCTCACTGGCGTTGACTGACGAGTGGACTTGGCGCTCTTGGGCTCCGGCTCCAAAGATGCGGGAGCACCCTTTCGTTTACCTCCAGACTTGGGTGTCACGGGTGCCTCCTCGACCTTCGGGTTTTTACGTGGTCTGCCACGGCCACGCTTAGCCATCATGACCGAAAAGGCATTGGTTACTGGCGCCTCTGGTTCAACCTGCTTCTTACGCGGGGATTCACGAACGGGGAGTGTCATAGTTTTTGGTGCAGCGACGCTGCTTGATCGAGATGACTTGACGCTTGCTTCAGTTGAATTGGTGCCATAGATCTTTTCATGCACCTTGTCCTCCAGATACTGTCGGGTATCGACCTTTTTGTTGGTAAGCACGTTGTAAAGATCTGTTTGCTCCTTTGTCATGGGGGCGAAGAGCACGTATTCTCTCTTTTTGGGGAGGTAGGCCGCCACATCCTGTTTGATGCGTCTCAGAAGCATGGGCTGCAAAATGAGGTGAATCTTCTTTACGAGCTCTTGCTTCTTCTGATCAGCGATGAACTCCTCTGTGCCCTGCTCATCTTCGAGATCAGAGAAGTCGAACCACGACTCAAAGGCCTCCCAGTCTGTAAAGATGTTGGGTAACAGGAAGTGGAGCAGTGACCACAGCTCTTTGAGGTTGTTCTGAAGAGGCGTTCCGGTGATGAGAAGGCGAGTTGCAGATGAGAACTGACGAAGCTGCTGGAACAGTTTGGCGTCTGCATTCTTCATGCGATGACCTTCATCCTAAGCTTTATGTTAATTTTATGTGGTCCGACCATGAGATAATGAGACTTACTATGATGATAAACTCCCAGTTGATCTTGGATAAGTTGTGCTGATCTCTGAGAACCATTTCATAGGATGTGCACACCACTGGGAATTTCGTGGTAGGACGGCCACCCTTGAGATGCTTCAGCATTTTGGTCCTAAAGATCTTCTCACGGTCATCTTTGTTGCCGTGATACATGATGACAGGGATGGAAGGCGTCCATTTGGTAAATTCGTCCTCCCAGTTTGAGAGTGTGCTCAAAGGAGCGACGATCAAATGAGGGCCGAGGTAATTCTCCTGTTCACGAAGGAGCGCAATCAAGGCGATGGTTTGAACAGTTTTGCCTGGGATAAGTCAGTACTCATGAGATACTCATAAAGTGAGGCTCAAACTTACCAAGACCCATCTCATCAGCTAAAATACCAGACATGCCCTGAGAGCAAATCTCGTACATCCACGTGAGACCCTCAAGCTGGTAATCTCTCATGGTGCCGTTGATCATACATTTGGGTTGTTGTGCCATCTCCAAGCTATGCTCACCCAGCGTCTTGCCGTCAAGACTGCTACCGACTCGACCCAACACCTGAGTCTTTTTGGTAAGAATATCTGAGAAAGCAGCTGACTTTGCGAGCAAGTCGTCAAGTTCTCTAGCCTTGGCTTCACGCTCAGACTTTGTCTCAGCCTTCTTCTTTTTCTTCCTCTTGAGCATCGCCTGTCGTCGCTTCTCTTCATTCCTCTCATTTTCTAGACGCGCCTCCTGTTCTTCCTTGATAAGCGCCTCGTCGGCACCTTCAAGATCATCTTGCTGTTCCGAGGGCGGCGAGCTGGGCACACTTGTAGGCAGCCGTGAGTTAGACCGAGCTGAGCTAGAGTTGCTCGGCGACTTGGGTGCCGCCATATTGAAATGTGGTTATAACGATGTGTAAAATAATGAGTTAACAAGAATATAAGGAAAGAAAAAGAGCGTCAGGGGCCGAGTCGAGCTCAAGGCTTGTTTAGTGGTTTCGGCGATCCGATCCGCTAGTGAGCAGGATGATGTAGTTGACTCGCCTCAAATCGGGGCGTGAAAAAAAAGAAAAGGGAGAAATTTCTCAGGGGAAGTACAAAAGGGGGGTAAAAGAAACAAGCCCAGGTAAACAGGTAATTTGGAGCAAAAAATAACAATTGATGGACAATATAGAAGCTAATTAATTGTGTCTTCTCATGGACACAATTGTCGTTGCCGAGTCTTCTCCTTCGACAATACAAGAGTCAAAGGGCGTAGCGCGTAAAGGAGTAAACGCGAGAAAGGGGCGATATCACGAGTTAGCGCGTTGCAAGCACAGCCACATTCTTCTCCAGCGCCACAGCAACGCCTCCCGTTTCCCCCCCGCCAATTCAATTGGTGACGGACCGGAATTACCCCTCCACCCCACCAAGAGAAAATATCAAGACACTCACTCAACTCTTTAGCATCAGTTCTAGAGTGAAGCTATAACGAAGCTTCATCTCTCATCACAGCCAATCTGTTCGCCCTTCGACTTCTCCGCCAGGCACCCCGAAGCCTCTCACCGTTGATATCCTTCAGAATGGCATCCTTCGCCTCCCAGACCTACACTCCCACCGAGGAGGCTGAGATCCAGCAATGGCTCACCACCTCCGAGCGTCTCAAGTCCCCCGAGGACAAGTCCACCATCCTCGAGACCCTCAACAACCACCTCTCCAGCCGCTCCACCCTCCTCGGCAGCAAGCCCTCCAAGGCCGACGTCGCCATCTACGAGACCCTCGCTCCCATCGTCGCCAAGTGGTCTCCCGAGGAGCGAACTGGCGAGAAGGGACACCCCCACATCGTCCGCCACGTCGACTTTGTCCAGAACTCTCCCCTGTTCGGTCTCGATGTCAAGGATGAGAACAAGGTCCAGGTTGATCGTGATAACGTCCTCTACGTGAAGCCTCCCGTTGACGCCAAGGCTGAGAAGGAGAAGAAGAAGAAGGAGGCTGCTGCTGCTGCCGCCACTGGTGGTGAGGCTTCGCTTGTTGATCGCACCAAGGAGAAGGTCAAGGAGGTTGTTGAGACGGCCAAGGAGAAGATTGCTACTGATAAGCCTAAGAAGGAGAAGAAGGAGAAGGCCCCCAAGCAAAAGGCTGCCCCCGCCCCTGCTGCTCCTCTCTCCCCAGCTCTCATTGACCTCCGAGTCGGTCACATTCTCAAGGCCATCAACCACCCCGACGCCGACTCCCTCTACGTTTCCACCATCGCTGTTGGCGACAAGCCCGGCAACGAGGACTACGTCGAGTACGAGGGTCAAGTCTGCCGCACCGTCTGCTCCGGTCTCAACGGTCTCGTCCCCCTCGAGTCCATGCAGGGCCGCAAGGTCGTCGTGGTCTGCAACCTCAAGCCCGTCAAGATGCGCGGCATCAAGTCCTGTGCCATGGTCCTCGCCGCCTCTCCCAAGATCAAGGAGGGTGAGGTCGATGACCACAAGGGTCCCGTTGAGCTCGTCACTCCCCCTGAGGGTGCCAAGGCCGGTGACCGTGTTTGGTTTGAGGGCTGGGAGGGAAGCCCTGAGGGTGTTCTCAACCCCAAGAAGAAGATCTGGGAGACTTTTCAGCCTGGCTTCACTACCACCGATGGTCTTGAGGTTGCTTTTGATGCGGGTGTTGTTGAGCAGCTTGGAAAGACTGGCCGTGGACGTCTTGTTACTGAGAGTGGTGGTGTCTGCACTGTCCCCAGCCTCAAGGATGCCGTTGTGCGATAAACAACAAGTTACGAGGCAAGTAGTGTAGAAGAACAAAAAATATGATAGACCAATGTCAATGGCACTTTCAAGAACCTCATCAATGTTTGAACATCTTTTGGTGTTGTTTATTTGTTTAGACATCAGATCCATCTGACCTCTCTTCACCTCCAACTCTAATGTACAGTACATATTCTACATCCTCCTCTCATGGTATACAAAGTGCAGCCAACAGCCAACAGCCGCCATACTCCCTCTATCCGAATGCTTTTTTGGTTCTTCGCTATCATGAATAAAAAATCCCCCATCTCTAAACGCCAAATGCACAACGCCCAAATCATTTCTCCTTCTCATGTCTGTCTTCATCATAGTGATACATTATAACAATGACTTTAGGAGGTCCCTTAATCACGAGAAGAAATACTGACTTTCTCGCAGCCGCTTTACGTCAAAATCACCCTGGAAGCCATGTTAGTATATGTTAAATTGCAGTGACGTTCTAGATTCTCGACATACCTTTTTGGGGAGATCGGGGAAGGTCAGCGGGCGCCAGAAATGCGTGATTTGCTTCCAGTTTTGCTTAACTTCCTTCTTGGGTTGGATAACGTTGGCCTCGAAACTAGTTTGCTTAAGACGCTCAAGCAGCTTGTTGCTCATCTCAGCAATCTTGTCCTCTGAAGGTTCCATATTCTTTACGGCCTCTTGAACTGCCGACGAGAGGTTGCCTTCCGATTCAGGAATGTCTCCGAGGCCGCCAATGTCCTCAGTCTCATGTTGAATCTCGGGGTCCTCCTCCTGTGCGGCTGGCATCGCCTCAAAGATGGAGGCAGGCGTAATGATCTTCTTTGCTGCCTCGATGTCCCAGGGATTGCCTGAGCGGAGAAGTGTGTTGCGTTTGTGTTCTAACAACACTTCTTCCCTTTGAGTGAGCTTGCTCGTCTTGCGGAATTGCCTGATTTTTATGGCGGCAGGGCTTGAATTAGGGATGTTGGCTAGGTATAACGAGCCCCTGTATCGAGCCTCGAACTCGGTCGCCAATCGACCGACGACATCCTCCTCGTGGATTCGGATAAAGGCATCGCGCAAAACTCCGCTCAGAATGTCCACATCCGCAGCATGAGTCCAGAAGGAATCGTGAACGGCAGCGAACTTCAAGCCGAGCTCGTCACACTTGAGGGCTGAGAGAAGCATGTGGCTGGCATCCAGTGAATGGATGAAATTGGGGGGAAATCCTTGAAGTTGTTTCCTGCGATCCACGGGCTCTGTCTGACCCTGTGTAGGATAACTGATAGACTGCAGACAAGTGCGGATCTCTCTGGTGATTGCTTTTCGGTAAGGCTGCACGACAGGCATTCTCAAGGGTGTAGTCCACACAACTGTAGATCGAAACTGTGAGGTCAACTCATCCAAGTCCTTGCTCTTGCCCGAGGCAGTCTTCTTTGCAGCAGGCTTGTTATCTTTCTCTTCCTGCAACTGATCGAGCTGGGCTGGTGTCAGGGCTTTGCAGACACGCGCACCAACCTCACCAAGCCAGTACTGAATATCATGAGCACCTCGAAACATGGTTCCAAGAGCTTTGAAGATATGCTGTGCAATATACGTAGCGGTCACGAGATTCGGAATGCCAGTCTCTTTGTACATCTCTGGGTAGAGGGCATCCAACTGCTTGCAAACTTGTTGCTTAGCACCGGCAAATGTGACACCATAGACGTTGGTCATGACAGTTTGCTTCACTACCTTTCTGGTGATTTTACCCAGACAGTTCTTTCCAATCTGACTACCCGCATTGGCATCTTTCTCGATCGACTCCTTGACGAGGTTGGCGACAGCCGAGTATACATCGGCAGGTCGGTCACTGGGTACGAGGTTGACCTGTTGAGCACCCCAGGTATCACCACCAAGGGCTGCGTAATGCTGGAGACCATTGCAGGTGCCATCTTGATGCACTGGTAGATTGGAGACAAAGTCGGTAGGATCAGGGAGATCATAGGCAGCCTTCAGCTCGAAACAAGTAGCCAGGCATTGCCAAGGGTCTTCAGCCTTCAACCACCATCGACTACCATTCAGAGGATTCTCGACACTCTCTCTAACGTTGGCAAGGTTATCGGTGGCAAATGCCTCTCTCTCGGCGAATGAGGCCTTGTCGAAGCCGTACAGATTAGCAAGGTGGATTTTGAGCCATCGAAGACCTTGCTGGCCAAGTCTCTTCCCCTCGGCGAATTTCAGGAGAGCACGTGTGTGATCAGCTCCCATGTGGTTCAGGTATGTCGGGATAGGATAAGCACGGCCGCGATAGTCCATGTTGTGAGGGAAGTAAATGACTTGCTTGCGGAACGCGCGAGCGATCTCTAATTGCAAGTTCATGTAGCATCGTTGTGAATGAAGGGCTCCACGCTCGTTCTCGACCTGCTTGACCTTTCGAATCCAAGCCCGGTGAAGAAGAGGGTCTGAGTTTGTGGGTTCTGGAGGCATCTCAAGGTTGGGCGTGAGCTCTGGCATGTTGGCGATGGCATCACCACTGTTCCAGGCCTCGACCATCACGTCGAGAACCTGGTTGTTGACCCTCCACGGTGTTTTCCCTAGCACATCCAAGCCCTTGAAGACTTGGTCCATATCGCCACGCTTGATGGCCGCATTGGCGTAGAGCTTTTGCTCAACGTCTCCTGACTTGACACGAATTAAGGAGGCTTTGCTAACCAAGAAACCTCCTTCATTGACGCGAGTCCACGGTCTAGGTTCGGAAATCATAGGCAAGTGCTTAGCAAGGAAATCACCTAACGGTTCCCGTTTCAACCGGTCAACAAGCTCTGGGTTGATGGTTAACATTCCGACCTTCTTCCCCTTTTTGGGAGCGTGCATATGAGAAAAGGCAGGCTGGAGTTGGCTGATCCGTTCCTTTGAGATAGGGTGTTCCTTCACAACATTAATCTTGGCGGTCTCAATGAGAGATTTCAAGAGAATCGATCCAATACGGGCCCTCACTTGCATAGACCATGCTGATAGCACAGGGTCTTTTGCTCCAGTTGGTTCATAAGCATCAGTAATGATCTTTTGCCGGACCTTCCCAGTCGTCTCGGTAGACGCATCAGGCTCCGTAGACTCCTTCGCCTCTGTAGAAGCATTCGCTTCAGTCGATTCCCTCGCGTCTATCGGCTCAGCTGTCTTTGTCGTCTTCTTCAACTCAGCTGCTTTAGCCCCTTTTTCGTCTGTGAGAAACTGGACCTTGCGGAGCCGGCGTCGTTCCTTTGCGGCCTTTTCCTTGAGCTGAGTCTGAATGTCGTCCTGGGCTACTCGGGAAACGTCGTTGAGGAGTCGATGAATGACCACACCCTTATCAACGCCCTGCAATGCACTGATATTGAGCAGAGTGAGAATAGTCACTGCAGCCATTCGGGTAGGGTCTGCCATTCGAAGGATAGGACCGTAGATACAGCGCTCGAGATCCTCTTCAGACTTGACTTCCTTTTCTTCAGATTCCTCGACCTTGATGATCTCTTGTCTTAAACGGGCCTCCATAGCTACAAGCCAGCGGTGCATGCAATCAGAAAGACTCTTATCCTCGGCCTTGGCACTCAGGGCGGTGTTGATGCCCATCTTGTCCATCTTCTTCTTTGCGTTTCGCCACTTCTCAATAGCAGTGTCAATGGAGTCCTTTTCTAGACGCATTTGGAATTCGCGCTGCTCCAGAGGATCCAGCTTGGAGATATCCACATTTTGGAGTTCGGCCATGAGGTTTAGATTTCGTCGTAAAGCGTTCAGACCCTCTCCTCGTTGAGGTGTCGGACGGACCTCCGGATAATCTTCACCCGCAAACGCCGCCATGTCCTCATTGAGGTCCTCTTCCAGTTCAAGTCCCTCTTCTTCACTTGCCAGACTAACGTAGCTAGTTTCCTCAGATCCAGGCTCGACCCTATAAGTAGGGCAAATTTCGGTGATGACACCAAGATCCTGGTCGCTGAGAATATCGGCTCTGCTCAACACGCGCAGACCGGCCTCGTCAGGAGCCATGCTCATGTAACGGTTGATGAGTCGTTCCAGGCGGGCTCCACGTTCTGAGATGAGTGAGGCCTTGAGCATGCATGCGATTGTCTCCGCGGTTTGTGGTATATTCTGGTTCCTTATTTGCAACTCGTACCACTTGTGAAGTCGTTCGGCTTGCTTTCGATCGGGGTTCATTCTAAGTTGGTCGAGGGATGCGCGGAGATATTGATTGTGCAGAATGATCATTTCTTCACCAGGGAGCAAACCAGTCAAGTTAAGTCGCTTCAGAACGAGAGATGCTCGATCAAGCTTGCCTACGCGGACACAAGCATCAAAGACTGGAATCATCTCTTCGACCTCGCCAGGAACACCCTTGTTGTTGATCTTGCCGTATTGTCGAGGTGCTACTGGCTCTGGAATTGTCAACAGAGACGTCGGGTCGAGGGAACGAAGGTCAGAGTAGGAAGGCGGGGGAGCCTGGAAAGGCTGTAGACCAGAGCTAGCAAGCTGGCTGTGTAAAGCCCCAAGGTTGTGACCAAAGTTGTAATCATCGACAGCTGTCGCGAGATTCCTTCCATGGTTGAGGCCAGGGCCAGACTCTGAGCCTCGGCGCTTGCGGGGTTGGTATGGCTGAGAAACAACACATCTTCGTCCCAGGTTCGTTGCTGTGATGTGTGATGGTAAAGATCTTGAAGGAAGTCCAATTGATCGGAGGGTAGTGGTCTTGTGAAGAGCTAGGCTCCTCCTCGTTTGTCGAACGAACATTGTGATGGTTTGATGGGAGTCGTCGGAAGAGCGGTGGTTGTGAGGGGGCGAAAATGCCCAGCTGCGAGAAGCTCAACAGAGAATGGCTGCTGAGTTGATGGAATATTATAACATTAGGCAGGAAATAAATAGCACGAGCTAATGAATTCGACTCGTAGACAAGACAAGTACAAGAAGGAGTGTCGCAACAATTGTTGATGGACAAGTCTTGTCCTGTTGCTGCTGTCGCGTGAAGCAGATACTTTAGAATCTATCTCCAAATTTTTCAGCATCGAAAGGATTGGACGGTGAACTGAGAAACACTAGAAAGGTCACGTGTGGAACAAATCCTGGCAATAGAAAGGCAGGGGACTTCTTTTCAGACCCACCTGAAATTCGAGAAGACTATAGAGATGAAAGTGGGTGCACTAGATTCCCAATTGGCGAACATTGAGGAAATATTGGAAATATTGCTGCTAATTGTTGATGCAAATCATGGTGATCTCGAATTTCTCACGTAGCTTCTAGTTCATTTTGGCCCTGATTAGACCTGAAGTTGAGGTTCCGTCCAGGTAGATACTCTTTGCTGTAGGTACTCTCCAGGGTGCAGATTTTATTCTATGAAGCCCGCCTCGGCCGATCGAGAGCTGTGAACCCGTTCTTCTCCACTTCATAACTGGACTGTACCAAATTCAGCCATGACGCTCTACGCTTCTTTAGCTCCGTGACTCTGATTTTCTGGTCTTGCATCTCAATTAAGAGATCAAATCCAACATGCTCACTCGACCTGCGGCTGCGGCATTGAGCTGCCGCCAGTGCCAACCCGCCATTATTCGTGCTGTTGCTTCAAGGCCAGCCACAAGCTCTTTTCGCAGCTTGCCACAGACCACTTCACGACGGCTTCCTCTAGCGACGCTAGCGACAAGGTTCTACTCGGATGTTAAAGTGAACGAGACGATAATCGAAAAAGAGTCTTCGAGCCCGGTTCCTCCAAGCGACGCTCTCAATTCGGAACTTGACGCTACAGAAGAGGCCGAAGATCCTGAAGATGTTCCCTGGTTTCTTGAGGTTGAACCCCCGCGACATCCTGAGAATCAACATGCCGTCCAATTACCAAAAATACCCGAAGGTGCACCTGAAGTCCTGGAACCAATGGTGAAATACATCTTCGAAGACATGGGATTAGACGAGATTTCTATGCTCGACATGCGCGACCTTGATCCACCAGCTGCTCTTGGTCCCAATTTGATCATGCTTTTTGCGACAGCTCGAAGTGAACGGCATCTTCACATTTCCTCCGGGCGTTTTGTACGATGGCTTCGAAAAAATCACAACATATCTGCAAGAGCCGATGGATTGATTGGACCTGGTGAACTAAGGACTAAACTCCGTCGACTTCGGAAAAAGGCCAAGCTGATGGGTACCAATACTGCTATTATTCCTGGTGGCGACAATGGCATCTCGACAGGATGGGTCTGCGTGAACTTTTCCTCCAACAGTGACAACGTCGATGAAGCTGCCAAGGTAGATGATAGTGGCCGCTTCTCTGGTTTTGGTGCCCCCCAAACAGGCACCACAGTGGTTATCCAGTGTATGACGGAATCCCGGCGTGCAGAGCTTGACCTCGAGAGTCTGTGGCAGACTGTTCTAAAGAAGAGTTTACGTGAAAATAAGCAAGCTCGTGGTGAGAAGATCAACAGCCCTGAGGAACTCGATGAACTTCTAGCCACCAAGGTTCAGCTCCCCAAGTCAGAGTCTGCCCAACAATGGCAGGCCCTACAAAAAGCGTCCCAACAACAGCGACGTGCCTACACCACGAGCGCCCGGCGGCTTTCACCAGAGCCTTCACATAAGACTCACACTTCTCCTGCCGTACCAGACGAACTCGTTGACCTCCAAGACCACTCAGCGCAAACAACCCCGGATCTGGAACAGGTCCGTAAGCGCTTTGAGCACATCCAGCTGGTCGGGTTGCCCCTTGATCAGGACCAAATCTATCATTTCGTCCGCGATGCTATGATAGCGCCTGCAGCTGAGCCTGCTTCCGGACCACGGCTCACTCTTGTCGATCAGATCCTACTAACGGCCGAGGAGCGAGGCATGATCATCTGGACCGATAAAATGTTCTTCACGCTTATCGAGGGAGGTCTGTTATCGCCGTCATTTGGACAACCTCGGCTCGCGCGTGCTCAGAAGAACCTCGAAACGCTCATGGTGCAGAAAGACTGCGGATTCAACAACGCTCAAACGAGCAGGTTGCTGTCTGCCTACGCGAAACGAGGGAACTGGCCCCAATTCTGGGACACATTCCGCAGACCATCTCTCTTCAAGAAAAACAGGAGCTCAGGTGTCTACAAAACGGTCTACGAGGAGATGGCACGTACCAACAACCAGGTCTTTTGCATCGATAATCTACATTGGGTGTATGATGAGATGATCAACGAGCCTCAGCCCTTACCCATGTTTGGTCCACTGTACAGTTCGCTCAAGGCGTGCATCAGGGTCGCTGATCCAGCGGCTGCAAAACTCCTGGAAGCAAGTCCTGGTGACATTCCAGTACGGTCACATTATGGCAGACAGAGGTTGGCGAACAGACAGTATCTCAGGATGTTAAGGGAGGTTGAGGCTCTGCATACTGAGACTTCTGCGTACTTTGCCCGGCAGAGAATGTATCAGGGCATGAATGCGTCTAAGGAACTGAATTTCACTGAGGAAAAATAGTTTCACGAATAAGCATTGGAAAAGCATAGTATGGGTTCGGGTCTTGTGTATAACGAATCATATGTAACAATATTGCGATGCATCTATGAACATGATTTCTCGGTCGGTCTCAAGTAGAACCTCATGGCGTGCAATGATATGTCCTCTTTCAATGACATGTCGCTCTCCCGTTGCCCAGCACAGCTATATCTTGGAACTCTGTAGCCCTTGCAGTCAACTCTTCTTAAGAGCCTCCCTCAACAAAGGCGCAACCTGCTTTCTACTAGCAGCAAGTTCCTTCTGCCTCCAGGCAAACCTCTTGTGCCCATGATGATCCAGCTCTCCCTCCTTCCACGTCTCCAACTTTAACTTGTCACCAGCTTGCACGAACCTATCCACCGCCTCACGACCTTGATCAGTGACACCCCAGACAAGTAGATGGCGTTGAAACTCCCCGTCGGGGTGGGACGTGGTCATTATGCTTGCCACATCGAGTTCGCGCTCCTTTGCCCAGTCCTCAAAGGCATCGATCAGCGGCTCTGAAGCACCGGCTTTGTCGACGAGGTAGCTGAAGTCTTGTACCACACAGCTTATTCCAAGCTTTAGGCCTGAGCCATCCCATTCTTTGTAGTCCTTGCGCAAAATGTCGCGGAAGCTCAAGTCGGAAATATCCTCCTTCACAGCGGAGATCTCGTCAAAGTAGGCTGTGCGGCTGAAGGGTTTGTGAATGCGCCCCTCTAGGAATCCAACCGCCTTCAAGTCCTTCTCTCGAACCTTTTCCTTGGCCGTGAGGTTTATCGTGTCGGAGATAATGGGAGCAAGCGCAAGTCTAGTAAGCTTGTCGTTCTCCGTAGCCGCATCGCTATCTTCAGGATTCAGGTGCGAAATTTCCTCCCAGGTCTTCCTCGTCTCATCCACCACCAAGCTCATACAGCTTCCACAAGGTTCAACGACTCTTGGCTCTGCATCTTTGCCAATAACGTTCTCATCGGCATGGTGATCAACACACCCGGTAACATGGTCCGAAAACTTCTTAAGTGGGCCTGTGAGGGAGTTATGATCAACCAGCAACCAGCGTGTTTCCTCAGGTTTGAGGTCTGGAAGTTCAGATAGAGTTAGGAGATCTTTAAGAGTGAGTCCAGCGTGTTTGAGAACTGCTGACATCTCGGTGCGAAGGGCGAGGTCATCGCGGGGCAGATTTGAGAGGGGAATGTATAGGGTATGAGGAGGGGTCTGAGTGCGCATATAAGCGTAGACGAGAGCTGAGCAGAGAGAGTCGAGGTCTTGTTTTGTTAGCCGAGACAGTCTCCAGATATAAGTGGTACTTGACTTACCAGCTGATTCATTCCCTACAACAAAAGTGAGAGGTCCCTTTCGTTGCGCCGCTGGAGCCGTCAGAGCAGCTCTCGCTTTGGCCAAAAAGCCGCCCAAAGACAACCTCGAAGCCATATTGACCGAAATCGCCATGTCTGATGCAAAATGAGGAGAAAGAAAAGGAACAAAAGTGCGCAAAAGAATAAAAATAAGAATAAACCACCTATAACGTTTAAAAAGCAAAACTCACTAGAGTCCCTGCATGTGTTTTATGTAAGTTGTAAGTTGAAGCTTAAATGGTCAAGACGTCACCCAGAACAATTTTGCAGGGACCATCAGCCACAAAACTGTCACTTGATAAGGTCGCCCCATCCTGACAGTTGGTTCAGAGTCAACGAAACGACATTGCAGTAGCTGGTGCTTACTGAGGGTTGAGAAAGCTATAGCATTAGTTGTATACATGCATTTTTCTCTGCATTCGTCCAGTCTTTAGGCATTATTTTGTCATTGCGACGGAAATGGCTTGCACGACGTAACTCTATGCGAGACATTCATATGCAAGGTGCCCTGCTGATGCCAATCAGCCCTACATTAACTTTGTTGTTTGTCCCTTGCAATTAACAGGCCTAGACTTCCCTGGCCAGTAAATCTCACTCCCGCTGTTGAGCAAGTCTCTTTGACATGAGAGCACTCAGTTCCTTTAGGTATCCTCAGGGGGCAAGAAAACCGCGAACCTTACTGTAGAGTGTCAAAATAAATCTAGCAGATGCTATCCTAAACTTAAGCAATATTACCTAGGTCTTTTTGTCATTTAGGATCGAGGTCCTGTATTTTCTTTCCTCCCCTAGGGTATGTAGTATGCATCTTTTGATTTCAACAATTTATTAGATGCTTGCATCATATCATTAGACTATTAGAAGCCAAAACATTGACGTGCATGCTGCTTTATACTTGGAAACAACCACAAACCAGCAGATTTCACGTGAAAAGACACCGTTTCCATGTGAATCTACACCGGGCTCTCATATCATTTCCGTGAGTCTAAGGTTCTCATCGTACCTAGACCGCCTGTAACGTTACTAAGTACATTCTACCTCCAACTACCGGCTTCTCACCGCTTCCCTATACGGTCGTATAACATCATTGTCTCCAATTCTGCCCGCTTATCTCGCCTCATGTCCACCCCGCTATCGGTCCCGCCGTTACACGAGCAGGAAGGGTCCATCTCCAGACCGGGCCTCGCAGCCTGCGCCCTGGCCGTTTTTCGCTCAACAGTCATATCTCCAGCTCAAAACTTCCTGACCCTGTAAACTTTTCTCTGCTTACATTGGATCCAAACACTGCCCAAAATGGCTCCTCTTCGCCTCGCTATCCTCGAAGCTGACACCCCGCAGCCCCAAACTCGCGATCGCTTCGGCGGCTACACTGGCGTCTTTACTGCGCTCCTCCAAGAAGCTGCAAAGCCTCAGAAGCTTGAGGATCTGGTTACTATCAAGGGATACGATGTCGTGAACGAACTACACTCTTATCCATCCCTTGACGACATCGATGCGGTTCTCATCACTGGCTCTCGACACACAGCCTTCGATAACGACCCCTGGATCATCAAGCTTGTCGAATTCACAAAGAAGGCCATTGATACGAATCGCATCCGAGTTGTAGGCGTATGTTTCGGCCACCAGATCGTTGGACGAGCTGAGGGCGCCAAGTGTGGACGCAGTAACAAGGGCTGGGAGGTTGCAGTCACAGAAGTTGATCTGACGGACAAGGGCAAGGAGATTTTCGGGTTGGACAAGATGGTAAGACCCGTTTTGTTGCGCGCATTGTTGTACGACTGTTTCACTGACCCTGTTACACAGCGCATTCATCAAATGCATCGCGACATTGTGGACGAGTTCCCCAAGGGCTCAATTCCTCTCGGTTCCAATGAGATCTGCGAAGTGCAGGGCTTCTACTCACCAGGACGATATCTCACAGTTCAGGGACACCCCGAGTTCACCAACGAGATTATTTCCGAGATTCTCTTCAACCGTCATACAGTTGGCATCTTCACGGATGAAGTGTATAACGAAGCTATGAAACGCGCGCCACTTCCCCATGACGGTGTTGCTATCGCCAAGGCCTTCCTCAAGTTTTATCGGGAGGGATAGAAAAGAGAAAATGCTGCTGAAATATGGATGGAAGAGTTTATGCGACATGGAAGTTTTCTATGTGCAGCTGAACTTGAAAAAGAAGAAATCGCAGTTAAGCGTTCGAATTGCACATTATACCAAATGGCGTAATGCATAAATCTGTTTTGCTAGAGTAACGACATCAAACGACTTTAGAGTTTTGTTTCAAAATGATCAAACATAAACACAGATCCCTTTTGAATGCTGATATGTCTGTCAGCTCGATGAAGATTGGTGATACTTCTGAATTGTGAATACTAGACGTGAGGTTATGAGGTGGCTGTAGATAAATACGTACTATACATTCTGCAACACGATGAACGGTAAATCGAATCACCTTCTGTGCCGATTATCGTGAGAGTCTTGATGTTGGATTGTGTATTCAATATGCCTACTGGGTACGCACTCTGGAAAGGAGTATTTTCATCCTAGCTCAAAAGCCGAAAGGAGCTTCTCGTACTATGCGCATGATATTGCAGTGATTCATTGCCCCCTGTTTTACTCAACTCCAAGAACCTTCAAATACCTGAGCCTAAGCCTGATCTAAGACCATCCGCACAACTCGAGGCAGCGATTCAATGCCTCTTCCCCTCATGGGTATATAAACCCTCCTTCATCTCCTCCCTCCTTCATCTCTTGTCTTCCTTCATCTTCACTCCTTCACTCCTCTTCCCGTTCCACTTTCATCTTCCATCATGGCCTCTTCAGTCAACCAACGTCTTATAAAGAAGGAGGCAGAGGATTCTGATGATGAATGCACTTTCCTCTCTTCGAACAAAAATACAGCAATGAAGGGCGACTCGAAGCAGGCTATCGACATCGATGATGATGTAGATGACTACGAGAGTATTTCGGGGCCGTCTACCCAGCCCCAGAAAGCTTCAGTTAAAGAAAACCTCACTATCGTCAAGGAAGAAAGCGACGAGGACAAGAAGAGCCTCATGATGAAAGAACTGAAGCCACAGAAGAACGAGGGCATCACAGTCGAACAGTTCTTTGATACGATTGTCGTTGAGCAGGACACTGGTGATGAGGACGCAGATGATCCCGACGCCGAAAATGACGAGGGATCAGATTACCACGATTCGGGTGCATCAGACGACTCATACGACTCAGACGATTCGGAGGCTCAACTGAAGAAACTCAAGTCAAAACAAGGTGTCGCTAAAGTCAAGGAGCTTCTCGAAGAGTGTGAAATGATGAAAGACGCATATTTGTACAAGATGGGGAAGGGAGAAAAATTAAGTCTCAAGGAACACCGGCATCTCGAGAAACTCAATGCGAGAATCACCCAGGCGAAGAAAGGACTTGATTCACATACAAGAGGGTCTCGACCAAGAACGGCACGTGAATACTGGCAGCGCCAGTTGGAACGAGAAACTGAAGAAGAGCAAAGAAAGCGAAAACCAGACAACGATGAGACAGACCCCAGAAAGGTCCAGAGGACAGATGCCCAAACTCGGCCAGGAGGTAACAGTGGAAACTACGAGTTCTTAAGGGCAGCAGAACTGTTTACGTCCAATGGCATCGACAATGAGGATGCTGAGACTGGTGAACCTGCAAATGAGATCAAAGCCACTACCCATGCCTCCCAGATGCAGCAAATAATGGCCGGTATGCCTGAAGGGAATGATACAAGACACACCAAGACCCAGAGGGACGACCTAATCGAAGCTAAAAAATGCTTTGGATTCAAGAGGGTCACGGCTGATAACGGTCAATGGAAACTCAAGGGCATGAAAACGTCTCTACACAGCCAGCAGCTCGCTGGTGCTTCCTGGATGACCATGCGTGAAGCCATGGAATTGCATCCTGCCGGAGGTATCCTCGCCGATGAGATGGGCCTCGGAAAGACCATCACTACTTTGGCGACAATCATTGGCCATCCACCTGAGCCAGAAGACATAAAAGAGTTTTGCAAAGCGACTCTTATAATTGCAGACAATTCTCATTCTGCTCTGAGAACTTGGATGGAGCAGATCAACAACCATGCTTCAGCAAAGTTTGCTGATAAATGCGTTATCTACTCCAAGTCACTTGGGAAACCTTTAGATTGGTGGAGAAGGAAGAATGTGGTGTAAGTTCGAGCTTCGAAGGATCTCGTCCACTACAGCCAGCTAACACATTGAAGCATCACCAATTTGAACGAATTGCGTACACAGTTTCTCAGCAAGAAGGAATACCAAGAGCTCAAGGCCAAGTGGGCAGGAGACGAGGCTGGGTTTCTACAAACTCTCGCAAAGTCGAAGAAGATTGGCTCTCTCTTTAGAGTCAACTGGTATCGAGTCGTTTTGGACGAGGCTCATGGAGTCAAGTGCCAAACATCAGCTGGTCGGTCTTGCAACTCATCTTAATACGCAAACTAACCATGAATAGGAACGCTTGCAGTTTGGCATCTGAATGCCAAGTACCGGTGGGCGTTGACTGGTACACCCTTGTCGAACAAGTTGGAAGGTATGTCTGTCTACGGCCGTGACATGCTCCTCGCTCACATGGGTAGAATTCTATCCCTACCTGAAGTTCATCGGTTGCAGATTCACGACTACAATGAGAAGATTCCGAGCTGTGTATGTCCGGAGCGTAAGTGTTAACACCTTGTCAGTCTGTAACTCCTCTAACAGAACCCAGGAACAGGCAAAGCAGAACTTCGAGGCTTTGGTCAGTCTTGTGATGCTGAGACGGTAAGAACACAATATTCCAAGACAAGACTCGATGTACTGAATTGTACTAGAAAGCAAACTGATAAGTTCCTGGGACGCACTATGGTCCCCCTCCCGAAGAGCCACCGCCAGGATGTCTGGGTTCCAATTTCGGGCTGGGAGAAGATCCATCTGGAGTAAGTCTCAACTTGGCACTTTGCGTACTGCTGCTGACCTATTTTATAGTATTCTGGATGGTTCTTACCAAGCCAAGCTTCTTGATGCTCAAGCTGACAATCACGAGACTTTAGCAGACGAACAACAGCAGGATCCCCAGGAAGATGAAGATGTCTCTGACAACGAGAGCGAAGTGGAATTCGAGAAAGATGGAACGGAAGGATCTGAGGCGACAAACCTCTACAGAGTCCAGAACCTCCGATGCATGAGGTTGGTACAACTGACCTCTCACCCACTGAACCTCGAAAAGTTCTACCGAGAGGATAATCGTGAAAAAGAAATCCGGTTGACGCTCGCCCGTTTCAAATCTGAGATAACCAAAGCGAGCATTGAAGACGATCAGAAAGCACTGGAAGCATCGCTCAAGCCAGCTTATTCTTCAGGGCTCCGCCAGTTAGAGTTGGCGATCAAGGACAAGTTTGGAGGTGCTCAGGAGATGGCAGAGCTGCTGAAACTGGCAGCCAACGAGAAAAGGGTCCAGGGCATTACTTGTCGGCTTTGTCGCAAGAATTCAATTCCCGTCAAACCTGTCCAGAGCACCAATGTAAGCGGATTTATATCATTCATATAGAGCGTTGCTAATTTTGCTAGTGCGAACATATCTATTGCACAGACTGCCTCGTCATCGCGCTCAGTGGTATGGGCAAATCAGGCCGCCCTCTAGCGGTAAGTCGTCCTACAAAAGATTAATGCCTCTCTGGAGGCCCGTGCTGACACTAGATATAGCCCTCTCAGTGTCGCAAAAAGGGATGTTCTCACAAACTTGGTCTGGGTGAAGCAATCAAGACCCCGGCTTGTATAGACGCGGCCGTGAAAGCTATCAGGGGCTTCAAGGAACCTGGACGCGACAGCATCGGGACAAGATGGACTGGAGGTCCAAACGAAAGGGCCTCATTCTTCCGTGCTGTATGTGGCCGTAACGATATAGGCTATGGCCCAGTCAAGATGCCGCTGGGCTCCAAGTTGAAAGCCACTCTAGCAGTAGTGTTGACTTGGATGCAGGAAGCTCCCGATGACAAAATGATCAGTAAGTTTTCTTCGGATTAACTCAAGGAGATGTACAAGTACTGACTTCGATCTTAGTCTATGTACAGTGGACAAGAACTGCCAAGTCTCTTGGCTGCGTGCTTGAGAGCATGGGCATCAAGTTTGTTTACTACAACCGCATGGCCAACAAGAAACAGAAGGCTCGGGCCTTGGATGAATTCACCAACAATGGTGAAATCAAGATTCTGGTACGTTCTACTTTTAATGAAAAAGCATAAAGGGGTCTAACAACACGCAGGTATCCTCTATGAAGTGCGGTGGGCAGTCATTCAACCTTCAGATGGCCAACCGCGTCATCATAGTAGACGAATGGTGGAACAAAGCTGTTGAGGAGCAAGCTTTCAAGAGAGTTTTCAGACCGGGTCAACTGAAAGAGACCTACCTTGTTCGCATCATGGCGAACGACACCATAGATGAACGAATCATCTTGCTGCAAAACGCCAAAGAGGCGATCATAAAGGCTGCTCTTCAGGACAACGAAATGCACCCTCACTTCTCGGGTGATCTTCAGCTTCGAATGCTGTTTTCCGAAAAGGATGAGCAGACGCTGATTGGCGAGATGGAGAAGGAAACTCGCGCCAAACAGACGAAGCAGTAGTCTTATTGGGAAGAAGACGGATAATGGGTAGCATTTCGGGAGATGCTTTTGTTAAGAAATATTGCTGGGATTTATGGATGGCGCATGGAAATTGAGAGGACGGAGAAATAGCAATGAGGATCATGCCACTGCTGATTCAGACAGGACATATTCACCAATTCCCCCAGATAGCACTCGAAAACAGATTGATAATACACCATTTGACGAATTAGTACTTTTTGGCTACAGTATTTGATGGAAGGTTCAAGTATTGAAACCAGTATCATAGGGTCTGAATTCTCGGTCACGGAGTAGATATTTGCATAACATGATGGTCCTGAAGACAGAGTATTAGGCCAGATAATACAGCCATCGAGGTTAATAATCCACCTGAGGAAGTCACTTCGGAACAGGAACACATATATATATTACAATCCCTTGTATTTTAGAACTCGTACAAGCCCGAGATTATAACGGGTGTCCGCCATGGTATCTAAGAGGAGTTACTCCGTCTAATCTAAAACATGTTCGACATATACGCCAAATAACCACCCAATGCATCCCAAATGCGCAACGCCATCTAATGCAAGTTCATGATGCCCCGTCATGATCTATACCTATGAAATCCTGGGTATCTCCATCCGCACGCTTTCCAAAGCCCTCGACCTTTTACCATACAGTTCTTATTTACATACCATGTATTTTCCTCATTACTCATCGGCGTCCCACCACTGGGGGGCTGCCCTCGCTGCTTTGCGGGCCTCATTGCCAGCCTGACGATTCATTTCCCACTCAGCTTGTTCCTGCTGTCGTCTCTTTTTCGCGAATCGAGAATCGAGTGTCATTTCTTCTCTTGTGCGTCCGACTCTTGCACCTACATCGGGCACTTCTTGTCGTCTTTTCCAAAATTGGACGTTGATGCGTTTGAAAGCCTGGCTATGCCTCCAAGGCTTCTCCTTCAGAGAAAAGACCACGGCGTCAGCCAACCCGTGGAAGCACAAAAATATGATACTGGCTAGTCTCATGCCGTAGGGAGCTCCTCGTCCATATCCAGTAAGTTGTACAATGAAGGGCAGAATCCAGATGACAACGTAGACTATCGGATAAATGAAAAGTAGCCGGAGTTGTCGCAATATTTTTTCACGCGACTTGACAGTACCAGGGGCGTTGAAATCGCTCTGCGTCAAGACGAGGTTGGTGTCGTTGCTGTGTGGGCTGTCTGGTGTGCGACGGAGTATGGCGAAAAGATTAGGTATAGATGGCGGTCTAGACAGAGCGCTTGACCCATCAGATCGATGAAAGAAGTCGGTCTGTATAGTATATGATGGTGAGACAACGTCAGGAAGAGGCATTTGGTGGACAGGCTCGGGGTTGGTATGAATGGCTGAAGGGGCGATCACCTCGTCCGAACCACAGCGAGTAGTTCCCGTCGAATTCTGGGAATCGACTTCAGCCTGTTCAGACTGAGATGTCAGATCAGTACCATAGTTAGCCATCCACATCTGAGTCGATCCTCTTCGCGCCAGTCGTGCCGAATGAAGCCTGCTGGGATGCGTCGTCGACCCAGGCATATCCAAATGGAAAGAGTTGAAGGCCACGAGTGGAGGCCTTGTTGTCCGATCTTCGGATACGGTAAAGGAATTGCGCCGTGAAGCGTTGGAAGAAGGGATTAGACCATGGGATTTTATCGTAGGAGTCGGCGGTACAGTGGTGATTCCTTGTTGCAAGGGCTCGAGACTCTCAAGACCCGACATTTTTGAAAGAGTATTCTTCGAACTGTCATTCCCGGAGCCGAATCGCCTCATCAATACTCGAACGTAAACGTATACGCCTATACATAGGCAGAGAATAACGGTGAAAGCCATATAGCGAGGAATCCAAGAAAGCGCCAGTCTCTTCCACATCGGATTGAACGGTAGATAGCAAAACTGGCCAGTGTTAATATAGCCGGGGCTTTCGATAAATGCTAACGACGCCATCACAACAGGTACGATGGCGGCGAGAGCGTAGGCCGCCTTTCGATATGGGTAGAGGCCTTGCTCTCCACGAAAGATGTACAATGCAGTATGTACTGAGATGAGGGCGACCGAAACGTCAGAAGCTTCTATGCTGAGAGCAAGGAAGAACCCGCTGACTTGACAAAAGGTCTCGGTCGTTTCAATCTTGCCAGCGACAAGTTCCACGGCGGGGAAGATGAGTAACCAGAAACTCTTGAACATATCACTGTAAATGAGTAACATGATGAGGCTTTTCGAGGGTCAGCAACAGAGGGCGAAGGGAAGAGACACGAGACTCAAGACTCACTCATGGCGGAAACTCCGCCTCATTCGAAAGAACCAGAAGGAAGTGATTATTGTTGCAAGTATACTCATCGATGCGACGGTGAGAGTCGCAACATGGATAACATATGTCTGATGGGGAGTCAGAGCAGCCATGGTGAACTGCTTCACTCGACGTGGCTCGAGGCTGAGAGCCGTCGTTGAATCTGGATCTGTCCATGGCGAAAAGCCATGGGCATTGCCTTCTTGAAGCCAGGGAGGCATGGTGGAGATGATGATGGCGGGGAGTGGATTAGATCGTAATCGACGATCCCTTCAAGTCGGTAGGTATGTGTCAGAGATGCGGATCGTTGCTTGTCGTTAGACTGTCGATGTCTTAGTATCGAGTATATCAAGACGCGAGCTGTGATGACCAACTGGAATCGACTGGTGACACTGGTGACAGTCGCATCGCGAGATAGTTCAACTTCTGTGGTTGGAGACCAGGGAAGTCGACCCCTGCGACAGGGAGGGAGGAATCGAGGGTTTAGATTCTTATGAACCAAAATGCTCTTTAAAGCCAAGCAAAGCCAAAGCGGTCACCCGAAACTCTGGAAACCCCCAAAGGGTAATAAGAACGAAGAGGCGTGTGCCGTGTAATGATGACCGAGATGTTTGCCGCGTGGGAGACCCGTAGGCGAATTCTCTCAGGTAGGATCCCGTCTTTGGTCTCAAGCCCACAAGAATTTGACTTTGATCTCCGTTCCTGTCGCTGAGGTATGTATGAATGAATTGATGACCAACCGAGCCTCGGGATTAGGGTCAAGCCCGGAATGGGGGGAACTTTTGTGGTTTTCTTTACGAGACTTGTATATGATCGGTCATGAAACGACTGCCCTGCATAGGTAACTTGGCCGGGCAGGATAATTAGTATCCCTTACGTGGTTGTGAAATCTAAGACTGATGACGATATTCCCGAGGTGGATGTATGTGTAAGTGCTGCATTTACCAGATGGAGAAATCTTATTGCCCTATTTTGGCTTGAGGGAGGGATTTGCAATGCAGTGATGTCCGGAGGCGGAAAGGCGCAGCCAAGTTGAGCCAACTACTCCAACAACCGAGAGACTTTCTTAGGACCTTGAGTTTGAGAGGGCGTCGCCCAAACTCTCCACTAACAACCATTAAAGGACTGACTCGACCAATCCGATTCGAATTTTATGGCTGCTTCTCTGACACTTGCTGGGCAACGACTCACGGTAAATTCACTTAAAATTGTCGAGGGATGACAAAAGCAAAGTGGGATAAATTCAGAGACACGGGATCAGTACAGTAATGTCAATGGACGAATGTGCGTTTCCGGGACGAGATTATCTCCATTCCACACGCTCAGAGGGACCAACGATTGCGCTGACTGAGATCGCGCGAAAAGGAGCAGGAAAGCATGATCGATTACGGCATTACACCGAGTAAGGCACGAATATAACGATAGCTTTACTGGTGCCTGTATCGTCTGGACCGAAGCGGATACAACACTATAACTTACTATACCCATTCGACGATATTTTCATTGCCCACACCGCAAGTAAATGCTCTCCCATATTTGAGCTCAATGCAAAGTGACAGCTGGGCTTAAAACCCTGTCGTTTATTAGCTGCACACTACGTAAGGGAGACCAGAAGCGATACCATTTGACGACCACCTCCGTGTGCCACGCCCGTCAAGGCGCCGCCATCCGTGTCTGGGGCTAAACCAGATCTCGCAATGCGACTGGGCGAGACCAACAGGTAATCCTGTCAGGCTTTTGAGCCGCGAGAGAGACGATCTCTATAGCGGCCAATCAAGAAGGGCGGTCTGCCCTCCCGATCCGCACTTGCGGCGTTCAGCTTGCGAGCGAGGGTGTCGAGACCCCAAATCGAGGGTCTGGCAAATGTGAATCAGCATGCATGTCACCTTTGGCCTTTGATGGCAGTGGCAACGGCATCAGGCAAGCCAAAGTCTGTTTGTCGTTCCTGGATACTCAGTGGACTGAGATGTTAATGTTCTGCATTGAATTGACGTTCAGCTTACTGGTCACGACGGCCAAGGAAGCCAAGCGAAGAGTCGAAGCATAAACATTCTTGGCGATAAGTTAGAGGTCACCCTCATGGTTCCCTTTATCCCTGTTCAACTCAGCTCAACCCCTGGAAACTATGTCACCTAGGGAGAAAAGAAACTTCGGGACCTCGATCGTCGATGACAAAAAGACTTGTGCTAACTTAGCATAAGTTTATGATAACTTTGTGGAGTTTATTTTGACATCCTGTATCAAGATCTGATGTTTTCCTGCTCCACGAGGCCCACACACCCGATTTTCTAGCTATTGCTACCTCCGCATGATCGCTCCCGGGTCTTGGCCATGGAGATCTCACACCATCAACAGAACCAAGGCTCGTGCCGAGATATTGCGTCTTGGTGTTGGTGCAACAAGCAGACGGGGAACCAACAAATACGGATTGTGTCTGTCTCTCACCACAATCTTTCCCTCAGTGCAGCTCCCGCAGTTCTCCTGGGCACTGTTGTCTGTATCCGTCTTTGTCCAAATGATTATGGCTGACAAACGGTGCCTGCAAACGACTAAGTTAGTTAGCCAACAGCCGGGACCTGGCCGTTTCTAGGCCAGGGACCAACACACCTGTTCCTGGACACGATTCAGGGTTGCCCAGCTAGGACACTGGGGCACTTGTCAAGATGAGTGCCCGGTTCCTGACAAACATTTGGAAAGCCTTTTACTACGATTCCCTTATTCATGTCGGGCATCTCGGTCACCAAGAAGGACCGAATGGTATTGTAAATTCGCCTAGCTCACTTTTGCCACGAGGGCTGCTGAATCCGTGACGCCGTCCCCTTCTTTCTTAGGTTTGCCTTTGTTCAAGCCACAGGTACCGCTGAAGCCGAGAAAGCTCTCACTGACGATACTTATTATCATTCGTCACTTTCGCCTTGAACAGCTGATTTACGAACAACCATCATTCGAGAATTCGAGGCGTCTTGTCTGCCTGCTCATAGTTGCATAACCATGATCCGACTTTGTTCTCAGCCTGCCCGTGAAAGTTCTTTGGGATCAACACCAGACCAAACGTATTGCATTCCAGTCGTCGTCTTGGCTTCACGGCGAAGGCTTTCGGTTCAACCTTAACAACAAAGGTTCTATTCCGTGCTGGTCTTTCTATCATTCTACGGTAAAAACTCTGCTGCTCGCTATTATTCGGAGTTTAATAACCTCCGCTCACGTTCTGCGAAGGCTTCGCTTAAGCAGAGTTTGTCGATCAAATATGCTTCTCACTGCGGAATACAGCGGCGCATTATTTCCCTTACAAGATCAATGAGAATGACTAAAATTCGAAAACCCGTAATTATTGTATTTCATGATGGTTTGGCGGTTGCAATTCCTTGACCTGAGCCATTACTCCTTTGACTTTCTTCGAACCTGATTAGCTGTGGTACACGGTTATCAGAACAACGCTGAACAAGCAGAGATCGATCCAAGTTTCTGAAAGAGCCGATGATAACTTCGATTCGATCATCGGATTTTCCCGTGAATCGAGATAATGTTCGTTCTGGCATAGGAATGAGCTGGCTGCTAAGTGCTTAAGCAGTGTAGTAGTAACTCGACTGCGTGCCCGAACAGCTCTTGAACACCAACTAGTCGAAAGTCTACTCCGTAGAATCTCCAAACTCTTCTTGGGAGTGGATCTTTGTTCTCATATAAAGCTTTGATTCCCTAGCCTCTTTGTAGACATAGCCTTGTCTGGCACTTATGATCCATGCGCAGTGACATGGCTACTATTTTCAAGGCAAGCTGTTTGCGATGCGGAGATATCTCTAGGTCACATCCTTTTACTATCATTGGCTCGGATATAACAATCCAATGTCTTGACGGATATCCACGTGTGGAGAGTGTCATCCGAGATATCTCATAGGGCTGTTCGTAAACAATTTTCGAGTTCCATAGCAAGGTTATATTATATATATGTATGGCAGATCGAGATCAGTCATTCATATCGATCGAAGAGCATCTTACGCCTTGACTCGAAAATGGATATGCAAACTAACAAACCGCTGCATCGGGTAAGTTTATGTTGGATGTTGTTGGATGTTCCAAGATGGGTTTACCATGGCATGTTCAAGTTGGGCGGAAGAAGGAAGATGGAGAATGGGGAGAGGATGATGGTCTTTCATCTGCGTCAAGTTTCTCAACCTTTTTTTTGTTCTATTTTTATGTTTTAACCAATGTCCACAATATCTCCGACCCTGTTCATTCTTCCATTTCTCCAACTCTGTGTCCATCCAAACAAATGTCAGCCTCCACTGGCAACATGCAAATCCACCACAAATGAAGTCGAAGAATTCCCACCACAGCGCCCTCAAAGGCGCGATTGTAGTTTCATATTCCTTTTTCTACCACTCTCAACATCCATCAGGCCTTTGACGCTTCCGGAGTTTGTTCCGAGCGCGTTTCGGCAATGGGGGTGGCCAACTATCTCCTGAAGATCGCCAATTTTGAGCAGAGGGCGCCAGTTCTAAAAGTGGTTTTCGAGCGTTAGAAATGGCCACAATTCTAGCATGAGCTCTCTTACCTCTCCAGTGTCTTCGGTAACGTCTCATAGACTCCGCGAACCTTCGAGACTTTGAGTCCGGCACCACTCGCTCATGCTTGTAGTGGTCACGCGAGAAGAAAGGCAGACGGCTCTCCTCAGCAGGTGGTGTGTCACAGAGCTGGTTAAAGTTCCGAACCCATATGGTGGTGGTTGGTTCATAGGTTGTTGAGACTTCAGAAGCAAGTTGTTGTTGTTGGTCCTGCTGTGCCTGAGTCATCCACTGCCTGGCCATAGGAAATTGAGCCCCTGACGATACTAAGGCTGCGAAGCTATCACTTACTGGCGCACTCCCTTCAAGCTCACATAGTGGTGTACTCATGGTGGTCTTTGGAGGATGATGGCTTTGAGCAAATGGTGGGTTTTGACGGCGAGCTTGGGAAATGGTGGTCTTTAGGAGATGATGACTTTCACGAGATGGTGATGCTTGAGAAATGAAGATCTAAAAGTGAAAAGAACTTATATATACATTTCAAAGGAGGTCCTCAGCGGAAGTTATCTCCACACGGGCTTGACTGGTTGTTCGTTCCTGGCAACGGCTTCCTGTTTGGAACTGTTCGCCGGACATGGGCGTATATGTCCTGTTGATTCGAGCCACTTTGCATTTCGAGGGATCGATTTTCTTTGTTGTCACGGAAGCGTTCCTATTTAATAGAAGAGCCATTCCCATTCCCTTGTAGTTGGCCTTGTATGCTCTGGGGTTGTTCGTGGGTTCTTCGGGAGATGTTCATGACTGAATGTTCCCTCATGTTCCGGGGATTTTCAGCTGAGGGCATCTGACAGATCTCTGGGTATGGAGCTGTGTTCGAATTGTGTTCCTGTTCCTGCTGTTGCTGTTGCTCGTGTTGTCGTTCCTGTTCACGTCTCTGTTCGAGTTTTCCTTTGGGTGGTTTTTCTCTGCCCTTTAGGCAGGGCAGTTTCTCCTTGAATCGGTTCGCAAGGTATAGAAGTAGAATTATAACAATTGGGACGAGAAGAAGCGATAGCCATCCAAGTCTCCGGTTCGAGCCATGCTCTTTGGGTCCCGCGGGAGGTGCATCTGGAGCCTCTGGAGGCGAGATTGCCATGGTAGAGGCCATTGTCGTAGTAGTAGAGATAATTGTTGCAAAGGTTGTTTCCATAGCGAAAGAAGTGATGAAGCTGGAGATCATGGTCATCATTGCAGTGGTCGAGCTAGCACACAGACTGCTTGAAGAGACGCCTGATCTTGGGTCAAGGGCAGAAGACGTAGGCCGTGGCATATACTCAGGGCCACCATCAAGGAAGTCCTGCGCATTCTTGGCCTTGTCACTCAACTTTGCTGCTCTCAGGTCTCTTTGTGGACAAACACCACGGAGACAAGGATCCACGGCACAACATCCCAGGAACAGAAGTCCCTCTCCAACGCAGGTGTACCAACTGACATCGACGTTATCGTTGATACAAGCCTGAGGGAGGAAGCCATGCTGAAGTTTCGCGTTGAAGCTGGCTGATCTGAGGCTTTGATCAGGACAGAGACCTTTTCTGGCGCCGCAGGGGTTGATGGTGCAGCAACCTATGAAGCGCTCCGGATTGTCGGCGCATATGTAAAAGATTCCGCCATATGGACAGGTTAGGCCCAGATCCTCGACTGGATTGTAAGCTGACATGACTGTAGATTGGAATAGGATGTGATAGACTCTGAACTCTGATCTTGACAGTAAATGGAGGGGGAGAGTTTGAGGTAGTTTAGGAACTAAAGAGGGCTTTCGTGGTTTATACACTGACCTTTTACAACTCACAGCATGTCATCTAACTAGGTTCATTGCTACTGGTTGACCGACACTTTTCTGCACCTAGATATGCAGGTCAATCTACAGACGATGCGAATAAGACCGCAGTCTTCAGGGTTGAGATCAATAGTTCCATCCTGTGGCGCTCTTATTCTTTGTACATGTAGGCGAGCTGCAGATCTAGTTGAGTTGATGATATGGGTGAAAAAGTCTGAGCTCTACATAAGTTGCAGAATATGAGAAGTGATAGAAACTCGTTGATTCAAATAAAGGGGTCAATAACGGCCAGAAACATGTCTTAACAAGACATGGCATGCTAAGATATAAGAGTTATTTCCTGCTGAGATACTGTTAAGCGCGAAGAAGTTATGCTTCATATAAGGAGATTCAATATCACTATCACTACGGCTACAAGATCAATGGAGAGATATGAGACACTTTCTGTCCCAGAAATCATGGAGACCACAACGAGTTAGTGTTTGTGTCACGAAAGATGGTGATCCTTAGCAAACAGATGCAGCCTCCCGTATACACCATGTCAACGCTATCTGAACATTACCGTTAGCTAATTAAATGGTCGAACAAACAACTGGGGTACTTTTCCACTTGTTCCAATCACAGCTGTTGAGTTCAAATTGAACGCCAACGAAACACTTGTTTGTTCGCACTCTCTCCCATAGCCAAGGATGGCAACCTAGTAGATAGCAACGTCACGGATAACCACGTTAGATGAGGCAGAAGTAAGTGGGTATATGATGTTCTATCTCGTCAAGCTTTAGTGACCGTATTTGTTGGAGCCAGGGCAGGTTACGCGGGCCTATATAAGGGCGAGTTGAGAATATGGTTGATTGGATCATCGATGTTTCTCATACTCGCCAAGTAGGTAGGTACTGAGTGCTCTCAGTCTACCTACCCTGGATGTCACAAAACCATCGATCGCCATATCAGTATCAGGAATGGATATTGACTCTTGACTAGAATCCTCGGAGCAAATACGGTGGTGGAAATAGTTGTTCAAGTCTTGAATTGACATCCAATTTTTCTACAACACATAACTATGATCCTTGGGTATTGGCTCGTATGTCGGAAGTTGTCGCATGCCTCTTCCAATCAAAGACTTTGATACGTATTACTTAACCATGAGTCTCTTAAAAGTCTAGCTTCGCTTCCGAACCGACATCTTTTGGTTCGGCCGACTCCAATGTTCTAACTTCTAACTTCTAGCGCTCCCGGAATCAGTCGCCGGCGCGTTTCAGCATGCGAAGACAGCTTCAGACCTTCCCCCGCAGGAAGAGACTGATCCTTCGTAAAGATTTTCCGGTATCAGACCATTTGCGACTCATGCAGCTAAAATTCTCTTCAGCTGTGTCTGCAGACGAGTCGTGAGGGCCGACGATATGCAGGTGCTTGTACCAGAACTGCCTAGTCTGTACTAACCAGCAGTTTCCACGCTTTGATACACTGACAGACACGACCAACGCCATAAAAAAAAGCCGCAGCGATATCTGATACCGGCGCATGGGAATTGAATCTGTGCAGTGTCTGGGAACCTTTACACATTCTGATAGAGTCTGTGCAACGAGGGGAACAAGACGCATGAATAATGAATAACAAAAAGCACAAACCACCAGGTCCGAGCAAGCCAATAATCAGGGGATGCGGTCCTATATTCGATTGGCGAATGCAACCAAGCACGCCTGGATAATGGGGTAGATTATCCGAGGTGCCACTGCAGCTGCCAGATGACATTCGCCCTGTCGCGTGAGCAATAAAAAGAAATTACTTCAAATCTTCAAGGCCATCCCTGGGTTCTACGTGCAGACGTCAATCGACATTGGAGGGGGAAAAAGCAAAAAAACACAGCCTTGCACAGAACAAGACCAAATTGCCGGGTTTGACGCTCGACGCTCTACAGGGATCAATCTTGGAGAGGACCGACAGGGCCAGACATGACGGTGTGGCACTAATTCCATCGTATTCAACCCAATCTGTCCAACGGGCCGACGCGGTTCGGCGTATTATTCTTGGTTGAACGGGACTGACAGCATTTGCATTCGTGAGGAATTTGGAATGACGATGAGAAAGGGAAAGATGGTGATGGGAATGGCATACCTCGGTTCTCTTTGCATCGTCATTAGTCTACCATGTTAAGATGGATGATTGACGCAGGGATACACCTTGGCCTGTCGATCATGTGGCTTGAACCTTTTGGCCAGAGGTCACGTAATCTCTGTTGTTTAAGTTTATCTTGGACGAAGCGGAATGTCAAAAATGGTAGTTCGATTTGATGATATATAATCATCAAAAGTCGGATACCTAGGCAAGGAAGGTAATTAGTGAGAGTGTCACTGTTTAATTTATTTTAATTGAACAGAATTAAAAACAAGGGTCTCTAATGCAACCTCGATGTTTCAGATGAATTGTCAATTGCAACTCCACCACACTCTTGCATGTGGTTTTTTCCCTCTCTCTCGTTAGTGGCAGGGCGGCCTATCCTTGTCGATCCTCCTTGATTAACTTCTCCCAAAGTGTTTGCATCAATCTGCATAAAACCGACCTCAACCTCTTGTCGTCATCATTTCCCAAGACCACGTAACCTTTCAACGCCTCAAAGGAACAGAGTTTGAACGGGAGTGTTTCCTTTAATCGGAGAAAAGAGCCAGAAAGGGAAGAGAATGAAAAAAGACGTTGGCTCTTGACTCAACTCAGAGTACAATGACATGACATTACATGACATGGCAACGAATGGGTCCGCGTTGTTGGATCGTAGATCGCTAGCTTGCTCTCTCTTCTTCTTTGGAGGCTTCCTCTTTTGGGCGACCAGCCCGCAAACGGATCGACGCCTCTTGTTAGCCACCGCAAGCTCTGGACCGATCCGCTGGTGGTTCAGTTGTTAGCTTCGATAGTTTGTCTCTCAGTCAACAGGGTCCGAGAGGTAAAGACGCAGAGCAGAGTCAGTCACTCATTCAGCAGTCAGTCAGTGAGGAGAGAGTCTTATGATAGATGGATTTATCATCAATGCGCGTTGAACCCCTGCAAACTCAAAACTCAATGCAAGTCTTCAGCTCGTCGTAGGGGGATAATAAAACACCGGAACCTCCGCAGCGAGTTTTGGCGTCAAGCCTTCTGCAGTATTTTTTCCACTGGCCGGGCGTATCTTCCGGGAAACATGTGCTATCTGCATTTCTGCAGCGCTAAAAAGGGGACCCAGCATTGCAGAAGCCACTGGGTTTCTTTAGTGGCTTTTCGGCCAAGGATTGCTCGAACCCGACTTGGCCCGCCCCCGCAAGCTCACCTTAGTAACCTGTGATTGATCCACTGAATTGCATGAGGTAGCGACCTGAGAGCGAGCGAGTCAGTCTTGGGTGCCTTCTCTTCCATTGCGACCTGAGCTGGCTTGCTGGGCCTGGAACCGTAGTATTAAGCGATCGTGGGCTGCTCCTGCTCCGCGACTCGCGATTGAACGAGGGTCCTACCTACCTAGTCTATCCTGCCTGTCGTTGCTTTACCTGGGCTGCTCTTGCCTTTTCTCGTTGTTCTAACTTCTCTTTGCGCTCGGGTCCCATTCTTTCCTTCTTTACTTTCTTCTCTCGTCTTCCATCCAATCCAATCTGATAACTTACAACCTCCCACCAACACCTCACCCATCAACTATGGTCTTCCAAGCTTTACACTGTCGCTCTTAACAATAACAACTCTTGGTCCTTTTCTCTCACTAAAGGAGAGCACAAATACTCAAATTCTAATTATCTTCTTTTTTCTTCTGGCGCGCTATAAACATCAATCGGCAACTGTTATAATAACCTACTGCGCTTGTGTCGCACAATCGCATTGCATTCCACCACTCCCGAGACATAAAGCAATAACCCGACTTGTCCGTCCCCTTTTTGTGGAGGGGCATAATAATTAAGACAGGATGCCTACAATTAACGCTCTCCGGTCGTTCGAACCTCCTCCTATTCCATCTCTACCCGATTTTGAGCGTCGTCGTTCCACAACATCGACACTCTCCAACAACAATTCCGATTCTGTCACCTCATCTCTGCGGGGTCTTCAAGCACCACCCAAAAGCAGCAGATCAAACCGCCCCAAGAGTGCTAAATTCTCATCCTACCGCCTGCGCAGCAATTCAGGCCTTTCACTTCACACCAATGAGGACATTCTGAGACAATATACCGACTACCACCCTGATGGCACACCGCGTGCCGGCATGTATAGCAACGGGGTGGGCCAGTGGTCGGGTGAGAGGTTGAGGAGCATTGACTCTGTTACATCGTCCAGAAGTCAAAGATCTAGTATCGCTTTCACTGAGTCGGATGGTTCCGGCGAGTTGCCTATTCCTGATCTTGTTGGACGGGAGATGTTTGATATGGTTATGGCCGATCATGCTGCCAGTGGTCAATTATGGAGATTCGCCGCCAATCGAGGACTTGGTCAGAACGTTGATTACCTCATGAAGGTAAGATGAGCAGACAAGATATCACCTTACAGATTCTAATCATGGGCAGATTCGCGACTATATCCAATCCCTGGAGCAGGTTGTCATTCAACTTTCGACTATATCAACTTCTTATACATCCATCACCGCAACATCGCCAATTAATCTGCCCTCTCCTATGTCCAAGGCTCTCAACACGAACATCAAACATCTCACAACGTCACTTATTCCCAGCCTGGAAAATATGTTTCTGGAATCTAAAACCTATATCGAACAACGCATTGTCAGGGAGATCTTTCCCGATTTCGTCAAACAGCAACTATCGCAATGTACTAGCTTGGCTCTCTCCCTCGACGCAGAAGGCGACTCACCACCAAACCCTTATCCTGGCCTTAAGGGATCATTCTGCCTTAGTGATCCGTCACGATCTGGAAATCCTATCATCTTTGCTTCCGACGAGTTTGAGGAACTGACAGGATACGCACGAAGTGAGGTTTTGGCACATAATTGCCGCTTCCTTCAGGGGCCACAGACTGACCGAGACGGCATTGCCAAGATGCGCTCCGCAATCTGGCGCAACGAGGAGTGTACGGAACTGCTTCTCAACTTTCGGAAAGATGGAACCCCATTCTGGAATCTTCTTTTCCTGTGCCCTCTTCTCGACACCGCTGGTAAAACAAAGTTCTTTATGGGTGCTCAGATCGACGTATCATCCTCTCTGCACGACACACATGATGTTCTAAAGGTTTTGTCGTACGGTGCTGCGGAGGAAGATAAGGCGCCAGAACGGAGCAATTCTCGCTGGGCTAGTGACGGATCTCAAGGCGAGCCTGAAGCTGAGGAGGTTCTTAGTGTCAAAAACAATCAATTCAAGGCAACAAAGATGTCGGGGTTCTTCAAAGCGTTCAAGAAGCCGCCGCCTCCTCCTCTGTCGCCACCACTGAGTCCACGTCGCAGCTCCGATAGACCCCGGTCATCAGCAGGACCTACGATACTTGACAAGACCTACAGCACACGGAGCGTTATCAGGAGATTCTCTAACCAACCTGAAATGCTTATGACGACATACGCCCGATACATGATTCTCGAGCATGTCCCTTCATACCCAGCGTCTCTGGGCGCAATGCCTCTCGACCAGGAGATGAAGTATCCTCCCAAGTTATGTGTCTCCTTCTACTCCAAAGAGATGCTCGATGCTCTCGATCTGGGCACGTCGGCTGAAACTATAATCGGCAAAGATATTTTTGACATTTTTACTGAGCAATCTACACTACCATCAGTTACCAAGGCCTTCAAATTGACGGTTCGGGATCTTGTTGTTCGTGATGGAAAGTCTGTTTCGTTGGACCTCGCACTCGCAAACCACATCCCTCGCCGGGCCAATATGACGAGAACGCTAAGTGGTGACAGTGGAGAAACATCGCCGAAGAAGCCAGCCAAGATGATGAGCCACTGGACACCTCTCAAAGATACTGAAGGACATGTCAAGTATGTGGCAATGATTGTGTCGCCAATTTAAATACGTGATGAATGGAAAGATCAAACGATGGTATAATATACGAGCGTTGGATGAAGATTTGCTTTTTGTATTGTGTCAGGGGATGTTTGAAGATACCTGTATGTACTCTTAACGACCAAGAGAATGAAGTTACGACTATAATTACTACAATGAATTGTTTCAATATCGATCTCCCCACCACTGAACTTGATATGCTCATGGACTTCATGGACATAAACGAATCATACTCTCCAATGATATATAGCTTGAACGCACTCGTGTCCATGTAACGCTCCAAAAACAGCCTCTAATCGTCATAGTTCAGCAACCCTACGATGGAAATTCCACTAACCGTCCGCCAAGACAACCACAATCAAGGGGTAATCGGCAAGTCCGATCTGTTGGCTTTCTAAATCTCCGACAGCGGTGGGTGATCTATGGCGTTTGAGTTATCGGGACCGAGGGGAAAACAGCCGCTATTGTTTCTGTTGTTGGTCCCTAGGCTTGGCGGGCCGTGTGTCAGGGATTGGAGTTTGGTGGCTTTGGTTGAGGAGCTTTGTTCTCGTGCTTATAGGAGAGGAGATACGACGCCGAGTCGAGAACTCGTACGGGCTTGAGCGCTGGGCGGCTTTATTGATAGATGGTGTACAAAGGCTTGGACAAGGGAGCGAGAATATCTTAGGCAAGATGATCTGAGATCATAAAATGGTGATATCAAGCTATGTAAAAGGGTCACAAACTCACCTAATTTTGTGTAATTTAGGGTTGAAATCGCAACTTGAGACCGGTCTTTCTTTGTCGTTTAGTGCTACGACTTGAGACTTCTAACATATAATAATACTTTACCGCCTCAAGTTTCTGTGTACCCTGATAAGGGAATTTGATGGTTACAAGAAAGTATAAGAGTTATGGAAAACAACACTTTATGAGCGAACCACAGATATACAAGTTAGGGGGCAAAGAACGCTTTAGACATCAGTTCTAAGCTACAAGAATATTTAGCCAAGTTGTCATAACCTTATGGGGACTCTTTGATGAGTATATGTCGACATCAAACGACATTTCATCATGGCTCATGATTCAGTATTTTCCGATGCGTCAACCCGCGGCTAACGCGAACATCAAGCTTGCGAGTAGGACATGTCAATTTCACAACTTTCTTGCTCTGCAGACTCAAACCGGATCGTATATTTGAGAGACGTTGTGATCGCAGCAGTTGTAGTATGTAGCTCGAGTGTGTTGACGTACCAGTACTGTCAGGGGTTTGCTGGGCTAAAGAGCCGCTTTGTGGTTTGTCAAACCGAATGAAAGTCAATTCAGGGCCATGGCAGATGCCATGGAAGGGCTCGTAACATGAATATAAATTCAAGGGAATAAGAAGTCGATCCAGTGCCTTAAGGATATCATGAGAACTAAGTTCATGTAACCGAGCTTCATCCAGTGAGCCCACGACTACCATAACCAATCTAGAACATATAAGGAAACGTAGAGGCCACTAATCTGCCATATCCTTGACTCAATCGGTGGATTGGCACTAAAATCTGAAGCCAAGGTACCTTGAACTGCAATCCAGATGCCACATTGACCGCGATGGTGCTGTGGACAAGCGCGAATGCCTTTTGCTGGTCCCCGTCACGAGCGCTTGGCGGAAGCATATCGTCTAGCGCCTTGACGGCATACTTGAACTCGGAAGAAAGTCAACTACCTGAAGATGAAATGAGAAACTACTGGTGAGCAGGCGTGGTAATGTTGAAGGGAAAGGGGGCAGCTCTCAGCCAAGCATCGACGCCTGAGCCCTCATGAGGGAAGACTGAGGTATGAGCGATCTGAAAATAATCCGGTGGCGGCTGACTTAACCAAACATAGACAGTTGACTCAGGGCAGGCGTACAATATATCATTGGCCGACTTGAACCAATTTATCTCGACTACGACTTCAATCCCAACCCGGCGGCTCGTCCACCACTTAAGAGCACCGATCAATTTACGCATTGATAAAGCACATATTTAAGAGACTGGGCCATCAAAGAATAACTACAAGATGCATTTCGCGAGCCCTGCGCACTTAGAGTGCGCCATATCGTTTGGTAGAGTATGGAATAACTGGTATGTCCTTTGCGTTTTATATGCTATTTGAGATTACAATTATATCAACTCTATTTTTTTTTGGGAGTTGTTTGTCTGGATAGTCCGGTAGACCTATTGTTTTCTTATGCTTGAGGAATTCGGCGGTAAGTAAAGAAAGAATCTGATTCTCTATTCACCAAAAACAGCTGTGAGTCCCATACTCTGTTTACTTCCCACGACGACTCTCAGGAGTTGCTCCTAGTGCGAATCCATACCCTTTTTAACCTTGCTCATCTTATCCTCCAGCTTGGTCAACACAGAATCCGATTTGCCTGCGCCGTTTGTCTTACGGTCTCGGCGTAGCCATGAAGCGAGTTGGTGGTGGAGGAGTAATAGTTTGTGAGCGGAATAAGAGGGTTGAAGAAGCATAATATTAGCAGCAAATAAAGACAGTCACTGCTAGCGATTTCTTGAAAGTAAGGGGATATTTTGTATATATTTTATATTTGCATATCAATGAGTAACTGCATTTTACTTTTTTACTATTATTAACTTTCATGTTATATAGATAAGAGAGTTAACGCTTAATATAGATATTTTTAACCTTAAACAGCTGCTATAAGATTATTGGTCTTCTAGAGATCTTATACCAATAAGTCTAGATAGTCTTACGGTTTAGTAAAATGTTTCTCTTTATTAACCGTAATATTTATTTTAGCTACTGTATGGCAAATCCTTTTTAACTCGCTATCGAAGGACTGTCGCCGGCTGACTCACACGGAGTGATCAAGACGAGCCAAAACACCAGCTTCCTCATTCGGAATCATACAAACCCCTCTCCCAATCGCCTCGTCCGTCAGCATCTCTAGAGCGAACGTATAAAAACTAAGCCAAGACCTTGACAATATCTCATTCGGAAATCTAAATCACACATTAGTAGAAAACACAAGCACAATGGCATCTATAACAATCCGCCCCGCCACAATCGACGACAGCGACTCAATCGCAAACATCCACTACGAGGCACTGCAGTTCTACCACGACTTCTACGCCGCCTTCTTCCAGCTGCACCCCCGCGATCTGATCCCCCTCGCGACAAGAAACGCCCTGCAGAATCCGGGGCAGCAGCACTTCTTGGTAGCCGAGCAGGCGGGGGAGACAGTCGGGTTTGTGCGCTACAAAGAAGTCTTTAAAGACAAAAAGCCGAACTCGAACGCGAAGCCCCCGGCGTCAGTATGGACGGTTAAAAAACACATGGAGGAACTGTGGGATTGGTTCAATAAGAGGAGCGAGGAGATTGATGCATCGAAAGAAAAAGCCGTTGATGGGAAAGATCATTTTGGTAAGTGTTCACTTATTCTTTGTGTTGTACATATCAAAAGTGGCTTGCGTCTAATGCGGCGTATGTAGAAGTGATGCATCTCATGGTCCACCCAGACCATCAACGGAAAGGCATCGGCGGTCAATTGCTCCAATCCGTGACCGAAAAAGCCGACGCCGCTAATGCCCCGACGCTGATTGTATCCTCCGTCGAGGGCCACGGGCTCTACAGGAAACATGGCTTCGAGTCGCTGGGCACATGGACGGTCGACAACGGGGAATGGGCGCATAAGATCGCGGAGCACGAAAAGGCCATCGGATATACAGACGGGGTTAACGACATTGAGGACAAGTACAGAGGGATACGCGAGGTGGAAGATAGCATGATCCGGCAGCCCAGCATCCGTGTTGCATGATTCGCCAATCTGTGCAGTGCAGTCTTAGTGTGGGTTCCGTAAGGTAGCGTACCGTTCTCTAGTTCGTATTCGTTTTCTCTTCCAGAAAAATTAAAAAAAGAGAAAATTCGGGAATTGGGTGTGTCCCCGCCTCCAATCACGATAAGATCAAGATGTGCAAATCCAGGTACAACGGCCTAGCGAGCCATACAGCGTGGGACCCCTGTGGGTACGTACGGTACGGATACTACGCCATCCATTGAAATTAACCCTTGGAATTGGGTCTTTTGCGGCATCCAAACACCCCCGGCCCCCGAAGAGGAGAGTGAGGAAAGACACCGCTGGCGGCAAGATTTCAGCGGAGCTCAATCTTAATAATGATGTGAAAATCGCATGATCTCAGTCCCGTTGCTCTTATCAATCTTTCTCTCTCCTGCATCTTCGTCCCTTTTTCTTCTTGTCATTCTCTCCTGGTGTAGCTGTAGCTGTAGATTCACCTCGCCAATTCGCCTGCTTCACTTCACCATGGACGCTATACTCGAGCTCCTCGACCCGTATGTCTTCGATTACGGATACGCATACCTTTTCCCCCAACAGCAGCTCCAGCAATCAACAAAGGCATACGGAAACTCAACAAACTACGACGCCTCGTCTTCCAGCAACTTTGACGATGAGTACTCGCTCAACTTCGGCTCGTCACTACCGCGCGACGACATCTACCGCCAGAGCGCTTCGATTCTCATGATCGCTGGCTTCGGCGCCGCCTTCATCTATGTTATTTCCGCCGCCCTTTCATACTACTTCGTTTTTGATCGCCGCCTCGAATATCACCCTCGATTCCTCAAGAACCAGATCAAGCTCGAGATCCAGTCTAGTTTCTTCGCCATCCCCATTATCGATCTTCTCACGCTCCCCTTCTTCCTTGGAGAAGTCCGCGGTCACAGTCTGCTGTACACCCGAATTGACGAGTATGGCTGGTGGTGGCTGGCCGTGTCTACCGCCCTCTACATGGTCTTTAACGATCTTGGCATTTACTGGATTCATCGCCTTGAGCACCATCCCAGTATCTACAAGTATGTCCACAAGCCTCACCACAAGTGGATCAGTAAGTCAAAGTCAAACTCCCTCTTGCATCAAACCCCCCACTAACAAGAGCTTCAGTTCCCACCCCCTGGGCTGCCATTGCTTTCCACCCTGTCGACGGATACCTCCAGTCCCTCCCTTATCAGTAAGTAACGACTTCTGCGCTGCAATTGGCCTCTCGCTAACGTCAACAGTGTCTTTGTCTACATCTGCCCCATGCAGAAGCACCTCTACATGTTCCTCTTCGTCTGCGTTCAGATCTGGACCATCCTTATCCACGACGGCGACATGATTACCGGCCATTGGCTCGAAAAGTTCATCAACAGCCCTGCCCACCACACTCTCCACCACATGTTCTTTACCTGCAACTACGGCCAATACTTCACATGGGCCGACAACTACTGGGACTCTCACCGTGCCCCCATGCCCGAGCTGGACCCCATTCACGAGGCCGTCCGGGTCATGCGCGAGAAGGGCTTGGTGGACAAGGATGGAAATCCCATCAAGAAGTCCAAGGACGAGTAAATGCAGACATGACATTTATGAATGCTTCTCCCACGGGGTCGTGTCCAACTAGAACAGACCGACCATTCCGGTGCCGGCACCATCACATCACGACTGAAGTACCCTTGGCCTCACAGCATCGCCGGCTGTGCAGAGATTCCGGGACTCGCACGAAAAGTTTTCAACCAATCAAATAGACAGTTTTAATCACATAGCGTTGCATAGGGAATTCTTCGACAGGAAATGTATTGACTAGAGGATAATAGCAATAAGTATAATACCAAAACAATCTGATAACCGTGCAAATATCCCAAAACCTGTCCCCCATACCTCACGACTAACTTCCTGCACTACGACTACCATCACACCTTTTGTCTCACCGATTGAAATGGTTCGCCTCTTGAGCTTAGACTTGAGCCTGGCCCTGGGTGACCGGGTGCGAGTCAAGACCTAGCTTGAGCCGTCTCTTGCAAGCCTTCCACATCTCGATGAGGACAATATATACGACAACACAGCCAGCGACGACACCCCACTCCCATGAAAGACCCTTGTGCTTGAACACCTCTGTGTTGAGGTACGGGATATACACGATAGGGAAGATCATGACAAAGCCTGCAACAACGGACCAGAAGAGGAACTTGTTGTGGTAGATGGTCTTGAACACAGAGAAGGGGCCGGTGGCACGCTCGTCCATGTTGAAGAGACTGCGGTGAAAGTGCTTCACCTCCCACGCTGTGACGAGCAACAGGAAAGCCAAGGTGGAGAAGGTCGTGGCACGAGCGCGGTAAACAAGATCACACTCATCATGTCCGCTCTCATTGCAGCCTTCCGCCATTCGATAGTAACCCTGGCCAGATGAAGCGTAGTTGACGAGCATGAAAGCGCACAGGCAGAGGGAACCTGAGGAGAGTCCATAGAAAAGCTGATCGCGAACGAGGTCAAGGGTAAACACGCCGCTGCGCAAGCTGCGGGGAGGTCGTCGAAGGATATCGGGAGACGCTTCCTCGAGACCAAGACCCAGAGCTAGAGGCGACGAGGTAACCAGATTGGCCCAAAGAATTTCCAAGGGGGACAGGGGGAAGACGGCGTTACCATTCACATCCTTGAAGGCAAGACCAATAAGAAGGAGAATGACTTGAGCCAAATTGGATGTCAGAAGATGAAGAAGGAACTGTACCAATCAGCAATCGTATCAACAAGCAACAAGAGCAACAACATACCTTCTGGATATTGTCAGCAAGTCGTCGACCTTCCTGGATACCAGTCACGATCGAAGCAAAGTTGTCATCAGTAAGAACCATGTCAGCCGCCTCTTTGGCGACGTCGCTACCACGGTCTCCCATGGCAATACCGACATCAGCTTGTTTAAGAGCAGGCGAGTCGTTGACACCATCACCAGTCATGATGCAGAATGCTTTGCGGCGATGGAGGGCTTCGATCATGCGAACCTTGGTCAGAGGGCTACAGCGAGCGAGAACTACAGGGAGTTCGTCCAGGCAGTCAATCTCAGCATCGCTAAGGGCACCAAAGTCGGCAGCTGCCATGACGGTGTTGGACTTGAGGGGAACGTTTTTGTTGAGAATACCGACTTCGTAAGCAATGGCTGTGGCGGTCTTGATGTGGTCGCCAGTAACCATGTGAACGGTAACACCGGCGGCGCGGCATTGTTCAACAGCGCCAGCAGTTTCAGGGCGAGGAGGATCATAGAGTCCAGCCAAACCGACAAACTGAAGCTCAGTCTCAACCTTGGAACGATCATGACAATCCTGAGCGTCGCCATTCATAGGCTTGGTTGCGATACAGAGCACTCGCAAACCTTGCCCGGCGAGTTCTTCAGCTTTAGCGAGGATTTCCTTCTTGAACTCTTCAGTCTCAGTGAGCTTGGTGAGGAGGACCTCAACTGCGCCCTTGGTATAGACGTTTCGAGTCTGTTCAACCTCATTACCGTAAACAACGCTCATGAGTTTGCAGGAAGAATCGAAAGGATGTTCGGCCACCAGGGTGTCACCCCCGGAAACACTACGGCCGAATCTCATAGCGAAGACCTTTAGAGCAATCTCAGTAGGCTCACCAATGGCCTTCCACTCAGCATCTTCGGAAGTGATGATGCTGCTAGAGTCCGTCTCGGGCTCTTTCTTGCCGTCACTGACTGTGGCATTGTTGCAAAGAGTAAGAACCTTGAGGAAAGTGTTCAGGCAGCTTCCGGCCAAGTCAGCAGACCACTTGACAGTGCCGCTGTAAGGGTCGTAGGGGTTGGCGGTGCCCTCAACAGTTCCGGCGAGATCGCCACGGAGCCAAACCTTTCGGGTAATCATTCGTCCTTGAGTCAGGGTACCAGTCTTGTCCGAGCAGATGTTGGTAACACCGCCAACGGCTTCAAGGGAAGGCATCTGACGAACAATGACATTGCCGCGAACCATTGCCTTGGTGGCAACGGCCATTGTAACAGTCAAAACTGCGAGGAGAGACTCGGGGATAACAGCCACACCGACGCAGATACCGTACAGAAGGACCTCATCGGTGATCTTCCACAGACTGGCGGAAAAGACGATAATGACGAGGACAATGGCGAAGGCGAAAAGCAACAGGGCGAACTTGCTGAGGGTGACCTGGAGAGGAGTTCCCTCTAGGCCAAGAATTCTGCGACAGAACTGGTAGAATTTCCAAACTGCGCGACCGACGGGAGTCCTTTCGGTGTCGTCGTTCTTAGTCTTGCGCAGGAGTTCGGCGATTTGGCCGACCTCTGTTTCCATACCAGTAGCAATGACAATACCGGTGGCTCGACCTCTAGTGACAGAGCTTCCGGAGTAGGCCAGGTTAACACGATCACCCATGGGCATATCGGGGTCGGTGAATACGGCATCTGGCTTCTTGCTGATGGCGATAGATTCACCAGTGAGAAGTGCCTCATCGGTAGAGACGTTGATACCTTGAACCAGGCGCAGATCGGCAGGAACAACATCGCCAGTTGCGAGAGAGACCAAGTCTCCCTTGACGAGTGTTTCGGCCTTGACAGTTTCACTATGACCATCTCGGATGACCTTGCATTTAGGAGTGGACAGAGCATAGAGCGACTGGATGGTCTGCTCAGCGCGGTAGTCCTGGATCAATCTAGCGGGTATAATGTTAGCATGGAGTGGGAGATTAATGAGTACGGCTAGATGTGATTCGGACTGTCAGCTTCAGGGTATGGCACAGGATTCGGCCTCAGTGCTTGGGGCTTCTGGCCTTACGCATGGCAAAATCACAGGCTTCACCATATGGCAGCAGGAACAAGGAACAGGAACAGGAACGAGAAGAAGGTGTAGCAAAGTGCAACAACGATGTGGGGAGTTGTAGCAGCAGCAAGCGACAAGACTTGACCAGCAGATTGGCTGGGCGAGTGAGTGACGCAGCAAAGACATACCCGACAACGATGTTGAGGACAATGACGGCGGCGACGACGCCACCCTCGATATAATCCGAGATAGCAAAGGACAGAGCGGTCACGGCGATGAGGACGACAGTCAGGGCATTGGCAATCTGCTGTATGAAGATCTCGTACAGAGAGATGCCCTTGGCGCCTTTGATAGAATTAGGGCCGTCCCGCGCAAGGCGGGCAGCAGCCTCTTCGCTACTCAAACCATCGTCGACGTCGGACTTGAGGTCTCTGGCGACGCGATGAGCAGAGAGCGTATGGGGAAGAATCGGCTTCTCTATGGCTAGTAGGTCTGGGGGTTCCGCTATAGGGGGTTTGTCGTCCTGACCGGTTGCGACGGTCGACGAGTCCGACGTGGAAGTGGCGTGAATTGCACCATTCGCGGATTTGGATTCGGTTTCTCCCATCGAATGGGTGTTGGTATAAGCGAAAGCTGGAGGGGAGCTGAGCTAAGATGTTTTTTTGTTGTTAAGGCTGGCCGCAGAAGATCAGCCGGTGGTTAAGGTTGAAAAGAGAGTTGAAGTAATATGTAGGGAAGAGATCGCGTGAAGCACGATATCTGGGTAGAGAAGAAAGGAAAAGTCGTAGAAGGAGGTTGAGAGGGTGGCAGCTTTTATCTACAATCCGAGGTAGGAGGGAACCAGGAAGGACCGGGCAGATGCCGGCAACAACGAGGTTAGAAGCGAGGCTCTGTAGGAGCTTCGTCTAAGTGGGAGATGGGTACCTATCCCAAACGTCTCTCTCCCATCCCTAGAGACTCAGATCCGATCCAATCCAGTCCAATACAGGAAAGGAAAGAAAGTGAATAACACGGGAGTGTGAGCTTCCCACTTACACACTCACGCACCCATGCATGTGCTGCCCCGCAGTCCAATACACACTGTGCTACGTCGGCGCATGGTACTACCAGGTACTAAAATCCATTGTCAGAGCATTAGAGAGACGATTCTATCGTTTACAGCCATTGAGTTGAAAACTGTTAGCGAGATTTGACCAGAATTTGCTACAGCAAGACCAAACGCTTCAAACAGCCATCCACTGCAATGTCAATTGAAGCATTGTCCAAACAACCTTCATCTATCTTATCCAAGAGGATCGTCGAGATTAGGTTTGGTGGAACCAGAACAGCCTCTTTTGCGCCATCATAGCAAAATGACTTGCTCGAGACACGTTGTTCTCCCACGCCAACAAAGCCAGACAATGTACTCCCAAGTACTCCTCTTGGCGTGCAGTATCGCGTGGGATACAGACGAATCAAAGCTTATCCTACAAAGGTCACGAGGGGTTGCAGGGGATCCAATACCTACGCCCGTCGGTCGGATCAGCAATTGTTATCCTTGGGCAATTGTTTCTCTTTTCTTTTTGTCTGAATCGTCATCTGCGACTAACCGACGGCCTAATATTCATCAAAGTTGTGTGACTTGATTAAGGTCAGCGTTTGAAACATAACGCTCTGAGGAAAAGAGTTGGAAACGTCGTCTAAAGGTTCACATCTATTGGACAATACCTTGGACAATACCTTGGACAACAGAACACAATACGACACAAGCTACAGTCTCATCAATGGCAACGCAAACATCATCTGCCTGGATCAATCAATCCCCATCCATTACTGTGCCAGAATCACCCACAATCACTGTCCATTAGCGTCTGTCGTCAGCAGGCGATAACTTATCCGCCTCGACATCAAGTTAACAATATCCACATGATGAGGTTAGCCGATGTACCAACCAGTCATTGACTGACCAATCACACTTCGCCATTTATCCTCGCCTCGTCCCATTGTCACCACTTCTTCTCTCAATGAGAGAATGCTTGTTTGAACTTGGCATGGCTTGGGCTTGGCATACGACGACATTTGGCCAATACTGCGTTGCTTCTGCTTCGCCTCGGCCAAGACAATTCTCTTCTTAATCACCTGCTACGACGAGCCAAGTTTGGTTTTGCTTGGCAATGATGGTGATGAATGTCACTGCTCTTGTTGGCTTCTTTTTATGGAAACCTGCATCGTTGCATTGTGTTGCTCGTTATGCTTGTTTTGTCCTCCAATGACCACATTGAGCCTTCATTCACCCTGGCACCCGTTTACGGCCAAGGCCATCTGGGGAACGGCCTTGTTTTGGCGGCTCTCGCTCCAGAATTACGCTAAGATTTAAGCTTAACAATTGGGTTGCAAGCCTGGCCAGGGATCTCCTCTCAAAACCGCCTGAAACGGCCTCAGCCCTCTTGGTTTTTGGACTAGGAAACATGACGGTGCTGCTCTGCAGAGGTCCAGAGGTTCCTGGCTCTGCCACAGGCTCTGACTTCATCGACTATGCTCAACCGTCATTGCGCGAATCAGGTATCCTGAACAACCAGGGCACTACACAGCCACGTAACCATGCTACTAGTGGATACGGGTCTTTTTGATCTACAGCCAAGGAATCATTTCACTGTGTGAATGTCACAAGCAAGTGCCGCTCACTCGGCGCCGTCTTTTAGACTCCGGACCGGCCGTGCACCGGGATGTAAGCTACGACCACCGAAGGCCGAGACGGAGAACGAACGGCTCAGACATTACAGCACGATAGTTACGTTTGATAGGCTAGTCCATACGAGATCAGCATTGGCCAATGGCACTTTTCGACAATGATCACCCTAGTGCTTGAATAAAGTTGAACGGGGCAAGTCTGGGGAACAAGCTTAAACCAAGCTTTGATGAGGGTCCAGACATCGAATTTCCCCGGATATCAACTTCCAAAGACCCTGTACAGCTTCTGAAAACAACTCGCTCGCCGAAGATGACTTCTCGTATCTCCGGTTCTCAACAAAAAGCTAGCCCTATGTCTTGGACATCATGCCACTACGATGTGAAATGAAGATAGACTCTCCCTGTTTCTCCGTACAGCGTCTCATCCACCTTCTTGGCCTTCTACAAAGGCTCCATTCATGATAAACGATGCGGGGTATGGGGTATTTACATGGGCGTTAATACCATGGATGCACCAAAATGTCTACGAGAAAGGTAAGATGAGTGCAAGAGTTCGGGATTTTTAGGGTTCTCCCATGACTTTTGTGTTGCGAGACTTGCCAAACTAGGAGATACCGGATACTGGCTTGCACGGGAGGCACAACTTCGGATACAAGTGGTACAGATACAGTGCAGCTCTTGTTTGGAAGGCATTCCACGCCCGCAGGGATGCTTGTGTCTCTGAAAGGGACAACATTTTGACGCCCCCTCGGACAAACTCAGACCTCAGATTCACGGTCTATGCAATCAGTCTCAGCCTTGACGGCAAACACAATTTGGCTAATAACTTCTCTAGCATGGACTACCGACCCTACTCCGTACGGGCGGCCAAAGCATGTCCTTATCCGTAGACCAGGTCTAGCACCATCTCTCACTCGTTGCCAAGAAGCAGACACTCTCCTTATCCGAGGAGATTAATAAACGGCTCCGGCCACTTCCCCCAAACAAGCGGCTGGTCACCCAACCGTCCGCTCACCGGCGAAAGCAACTTGATCTTACGACGCTCCTCATCCACATCCGACACGTACAGGAAGCCCATGACACTTGCAGCACGGACCGTATCGGGCGACTCCTTAGGTGTTGCGTGCATAATGGCAAACGTCCACTGCTGCATCGGCGTTGAGGGGTCTTCTCGGGTGACACCCTGGCTGTGAGAACTTTCTAGCATATTGAGTCAGTAAAACCGGTTGTAGAATGCTTGGCGACGATATGTACCGTCGGAGTTGTGATACACAATCACGCTGTCGAAATCGACTTGCTGGATCAGGGGGCTAAGAGTGCGCTTGGAGTCGCCGAAGAAATACTCCTTAATAGCTGCTTCTCTTACGTGCTGTAAGAAGGCTTCGTCTCGAACGACGACACCGTCAGACTTGTCGATGGGAACAATACTGATGGGTTCTCCAAGACTTGTTCGCTCGTTGCTAAATCGTTTAGATAGCTCGGAGGTGATATTTGTTGAGCCAATCACAATAATGACATTGACTGGTTGCGTTAGCTAGTTTTTTCTTGGCAATGGGAGCAAGACGTACTGGAAAACTCATCGACGATGTGTGCAACCAACTCATACCCATCTTTGCTCTGCTCAGGAAGACCCATTCCATCGATAATAACACCTGAGCTCTTGACGTCCTCATCCTCGCTCAAGCGTGCACTGACGCTTCCAGCAAGTTTACTCATGAGTTCGCGGTAGAAATCAGGGTCTTCATCAGGTGAAGCTCGTCCGTAGTAAAATACTAGAGGGAGCTTCACGGGCACACTGCTTGGGCCGCTGGTGGGCGTACTTCCCCAGCCGTCCACGGCCTCAACGTCCAGGACAGTCGCAAAAACGCTCGCACTCAGTGTTCCTGGAAAACTGAGCATTCCTTCTTTAGGATTCGCGTTTACCACTAGAGGTTGGTAGCCTTGTCTCGTCGCATAGCTCGTCAGCGTCCTCGCAACTGTGGTCTTTCCCACATCCGCTGGTCCAACGATCAAAACTCTCGGCCCCTCGCTCCCCTCCCTCGCCGCCTTTTGTCGCATATCATTAAGCTGTCCATGGAGATTCACGTGCACATTTGCCGGGTTATCAGTCGGATTCGCATATTCCGCCACGGAGTCAACATCGCATCGGCCATCGATTTCAAGCTCGCATCCGTGCCACGTTAGAATCTTTGACTTAACGCCCGCAAATGTATAGGCGTTCTTAGGGCCTAGCTCGACGCCGTCCTTCTCTGCTGTGCCGGAGAGAAGCCTGACGATTACGGGGGAGGAGACTTGGAAGCGCCATTCGCAGGCTGGTCGGAGGGTGATGACGCGGGTGCTCGAGGCGGTGGGCTGTGATAAATGTTAGTCGGGGCTAAGTAGTGATAATCATAGAGGTTTACCTGTGTGGGAATCTGGCCCAGGCCTGGAATTGACATTGTCGCTACATCGACTTTGACGGAAGAGAAATGTCGTCGCGATCAAAGGTGTCTGTGCGTGGGGCTCTTGGAAGCTTTCCAGAAGCTCAATGCAAGGATGAGATAAAGTTGGAGCACCACGTTTGCATGACATAAATACTAGTGTAAAAAAGCAATGTTGAGTGTAGATTAATTCTGTCGACTGATCTGGTAAGAATGAGCTACGTGCTGCTACTCTTCGATCTACCCTGTAGCTATCATTTCAACTTTTAACCATTTGACCACCTTTCAAATCCCTTTCAGTATTCATCCTCATCAAGACCCTGTCCCTTCTGCGCATTTCGGGTCGATGGAGCAGCGCGATCATCAATTCTGGGCTCTTTATAGTGGCGCATCAACTCCTGAGGAAGAAAAATGAAGAATGACGGGACAATCATCTCAACAGATCTGAGAAATCGCAGTCCCGCATCCAACTCACAAATAGTCGCAACAGTCCTCAATCCCGGCATCATGTTTGCAAGGAGAGCATCGTCGAGGAAGATAGTGATGGTATCCTCCTTGACGGGCCACTCCCCAGCCCAGGGGTTCTCCCAATCATCCTGAATGTAGCCTTGTTTGAAGACAGCTTTGCCAACAGGGACGTGGTTCGCTGCCTTGTCGCCGATGACAAGAGAATTGAATCGCTTGACGATATCCTCTTCAGGGCGGATGACTTCGACCAGCTCAAGAGTGCAAGTGTATTCGCTGAAGATGCTGGGTTCCTTGAGCGACAGCTTCTCGAAGAGCTCAGGCTCGTCCATGAGAGCAAAGGCCGCGAAGAAGACAGCCTTGGGATCGAAACCGCTGGGCCGCTTGAAAGTCTGGAATGACCAATGCTCGTCGGTTGCTTCCCCGTAGAAGATCTCCGAGCAGGCGAGGGTGAAGTTGCCGGGGAGATCAGCCATGAGCTGTCGGATCATGGGCCACTCGACGCTCGCAGTCTTGCACAGCTCGAGAGCCTCGTTGACACTGTCCTCGTACTCAGGGCAGACATCGTGCTGGAGGACGTATCGAAGAAAGTTCTTAATCGTGTCGATACCCTCCTCCATTCTCTTGGGCTCAAAGGAGGTCAAGTGGACGAGACTGACGGAGAAGAAACCCGCGACGACAGCAGCGAAATCGACACTCCACTTCTTGTCGTCACCATCGTAGAACTTGTCGCCACCTTGAGAATTAGCCCAGATGATATCTGTGGCAGTTGCCTCTCGGCGCTGGGCGGGAGTCAGTTCCTTTAGCTCTTGCTGACTGAGACCGCCGAAGGTGTTGGGCGTGGTATCGACACCACCGAGGAATAGATACTCGTTGAAGTACAGGCCGCGGTCGCCCTGGAGACGGCGGCGGGAGCGGAAACGCTGGATGCAAGATTGCATGCGCCTGTAGATGTTAGCACTGGCATTTCCTAGGAGAGAAACGGGCCGTACTCAGCAAAAGGAAGGTCTGGAGAGTAGATCTCATTCTTCTCCTCTGTGGCCTCGACGGGGGTCAGAGGTGGATCGGCGAAGTACTCCTCGAAACCACTTCCACGGTTCTTTGGAAGCGCTGTTGGACCACGGTTGATGAGGGTCTTGCCTTTTCTCTTGCGGCTCTTCTTGGCGATGCCCTGGAGAGACTCTGGCAGAGCCAAGGGCTCCTCGATCTGAGGCTTGGAGTCTTCGGCCATGATAGTTGTTGATGAAGAAGAGAGAAAGACTCGGGGATGAGAGATTCCGAGGTTTTATACAGTCGGTGACCCTCTGATTCACAGGCTAGATAAACACGCGAAGAATTTACCAATATATGCCTGCCCAAAGACGGAACGAAGTGATTCCTAAGAGCTGGCTGGCAGTGTCAAAAATGGCTACCTTAGAAAAGGGGGACTTATGTTGGCATCAGGATCATCAAACGTCGTTTCTCCCGGAATTAAGAAATTTACAGAGAGAAAAGCACACTTATAACACACAATGCACACAGGAATAGAATGAACTTCCGTCTGAAAAGGGACAGTCGGCTTGTTAGTTGTTTGCCGCTGTTTGGTTCAAACATGGGCAGATGTGTAGGAGGCGGCAAGCTGCCTCAGAGCTGCAAGCTCCCTTGAAGCTTTACTCTTGCTTCTAAACATAGGTGCTATATGAAACACAAGTAAAATGCCAAATGCTTCCGAAAGGAGAGGGCTTTGCAGCTTCAGTTCACAATCAACGAGTCGACTGAAGCTTCAAGCTCAAAGGTAGGTCTATTGGTGTTCCCAGTGCTGGTCAACTAAGTCCTTAAATACTAAGATATATTTATCAAGCCCTTCTTATGATATGTGAGTTACGAGTTTATGGAAACACAATCTCAGGCAGCAAATTGTCAAGACCAAATGCTACGCTTCTCTCCGAAAAATAGATACATTTCCAACGATGGTTGCCGATACGTTTTGAAGATCAAAGAGCCACTCCAAGATATTTGATCCAACTAGCCTTTATGCTTGGAGGCTGAGACTCCGTCGAGTATATATCTTCTCGTTAAGTGAGTTTACCAAGCTTATAACCTATATGTGATAATGGTCGAGCACAATCATGCAATATCCAACTCATGCGTTTGCGACAGGATTAAGCTTGGTATTGCGCCTAGCTTTGATGCATGGATCTACTTCAACGACTTAGTGTGCTATACGTACTACGTATGTGAATACAGTTCCGATCAGACTGGCTATCATCTAATCCTAGGAAATCTCTCAAGCCAAAATGCCTATCCCAGCTGGGCTGAAAGCAAGGCTTTCACGATACCCTAGTGCGAGCACCAACCAAAACCACGCCGGTAAATACGGCCCGGCCCATCCCGGTCAAGAAAAGGGTGTCGACAACACAGAGGAGGGATTTAAGGAAAAAGGCACATGCATCTTGATTTGATTCGTGGTGGTTGTCATTGGCTCTGGGATCAGTTGATGGAGGTCACCAGGCGGATTTTGGCTAAGCTGAATGAGTGTAGCTGATAGGGTGTGATAGATAGTGAGACTATGTGTGGTGTTTTGGGGTTGCACCACTTGAATGTTTGTGTAGTAATGTTGTTTTTGGTGTTTAAACCGATGTGTAAAGAGTCCGGTTGAGCTCGGACTGCATAGCGAGTATGTGTATGGGGTTGAGATAGTAGCTCAACTCGAGTGTCAGTTGAGGCGCTGAGACTTCATCTACGTGCATGCATGATACATGCATGGATATTGTAGGCTACAGACATATTTTCTCTTCCGTTCCGCGCTTGTCTCGGTCTCAGGCTCGTTAATCCGCTACAACTACGAATCAATAGCATCGTACCCAAGAAATGGCGAATCTCGTGCCATTCTTAGCAAACCCTCGTTTAAGTCAGATCGCAAGTTTACAGCAAGATCGCCGCTCATGTCCCCAAACGAAAACGCCAGCAAAGCAAACACACGCAGCACATGAACAAATCCGTGATCCAGAAACCCTGTGTTCCTTGTATAAGGTATCGTAAACACCCCGGTTGGGTCTGATGATAGACTAGGTCGTTGCGACGTGTAACCAGCAAAACGTTGGACAGTGAGACACGTCGATTCTTGGAAATGACCGAAAAGATGCCAAAATACAAAAGAGAAAGAGAAAGAGAGTATGAGTATGCCCAGCGCCAATGGAATTGGACCCCTGTTCTTGTTGGCTGTGGCTCAGCGAGGCAGAGCGCTTGACAGGGCTCACTTCTCACTGTTGTTTGGTCGTTGACTCGCTGGTATTGCCGCTGAGATGAGGGGCTTGTCGGCGGATCGCCTTCGTCATTCGGGGCTCGTCTCGCTATCGCTTTGAGGGGAAATGTTTTGCGATTCACGGGCTGTACTGTACCTTGTTGGTTGGCTGTGTAATGCCTAGGACTTTGAGTAAAGTTGTTCAATGAGGTTGTCGTTGAGTTGCCTAGTCACTAGCTCGTTCCGCTCTGTAATTCACGGCTGATACTAGGAATACTGTATAAACAGGCCGTGAAATGCCCATCTAATGACGATTTACCATCAATCTCGTGCATCACAATTCCTCTCAAGACCTCGTCTGACTGGCTCTTGTCAGAGAAATATCATCGTTGGCCTCACATCATCCTCCAATTTCCCACTGGTCCGTTACATCCGCCACAAACGCTGACCAAGGAAGGCTTGGAGACCTACAAAAATTACATACAAAATCGCCACTCGGATCTCTCCATTTTTATCTTTTCTATCTTACTGCCACTCAGACGGGAGCAACAAGTATAGCACAGTACAAGCGCCCTTGTATCTGCGGACGAAGCGGAACCGTCCCCTCTGAACAAACTCGTCTCCTTGTGCCTTGACGTGTCGCACCTTGACCAAGACAGACAAGACTGGGGGTTGATCCTGTGCTGATCAGTTCTTTTTATTCTGTCTCTCTCGCTCTCTGCGCCCCTGAATTTCTTGGAAGACCTCATTGTGCTTGACCCTGATTTCAAGAATCTCTTTTATTCCCTATCTATATATCTATCCTATCTATAGTGGCCATTTTTCTATCTTTTTTCCTCCTCGAAACTCGCCTCACTTGGCGCTCCACTCAAATCAAACCTACTTAACGCACTGGTCCCTATAAACGCTTCGCCTTGCGCTGAGCTGACCCCTCCGGACTCGACCACTACCTACGCGACGCTACTCGCTCAACCCTGCGAACTGAGCCACGCCCTCGAATCCATCGCTTGCTCCAGCCTTCAGCTTCAAATTAAAGTCCAGTCCAATTCCTTTCAACAACTGCGCATCTCTCCACAGGCTTCTTCACCGCCCTCACCCCTCGACATTTCTATAACATTCCTTCGCCAGTCGCTTCCGGATCTTGATCGCTTCTTTTCTAACAACATTGATTACCCTTTCCCCCCTCTCTTTTCATCAAGCAAGCAGTGCGTGCTCCCTTTTACGGCTGTTACACCCAAGACCGGCGCGAGCCCACCGCCACACTCACAATCCCACCAACTATGATGGGATCAAAACAAATGCCTGATCGCAAAGAGCTTCGCGATTACAACTACGCTGTCGCCGGCCAGTAAGTCCCTTGATCCTTTTCGCATTGCATATGCGCTTCTCATCCGAGCAATTTGCCCTCCCTTGAGAACGCCTCTGTCGCTCTGGCTTCGCACCTATATTTGCGTCACAATGCTACCCCCGCGCTTCGTCTACATCATGCTAATTTCGATGACTCAAGTGCCGGCACCCTTTGTACCCCCGATGGCGAACTATTCATCAAGCCTTGCACACAGTCCGAGATCGATTTCTACCAGTCTGCCAATCGAAGACATCCCGAGTTCGCCGATATAATGCCCTTGTTTATGGGATCCCTCCTACTTACCGACCCTACTGAGAAGACAATAGACGAGGCTGTGGCTGGTGTCATCTCCCACGCTGGAGATCTCAAGACGTCAAAGGAAGAAATTGTCGCTTCGGTGACCGAACAGGTTGCTCACGCTACAGCGACACAACAAAAAGATGGTGATGCTTGGGTCCCAGCCAAGGATAACAAGATCAAGACCGATAAGGCGGTTGTGTTGGACAATGCTACCTTTGGCTTCAAGAGCCCCAACATCCTCGATGTCAAGTTGGGAGTAAGACTCTGGGCCGACGATGCCCCTCAACAAAAAAAGCAGCGCTTCGACAAGATCTCGGCCGAGACGACACACGGTAGCTTGGGATTCCGGATAGCAGGAATGCGGGTCTACCGCGGATCAGAGGATGCTTCGGAACTAGACGAGGAAAACTACAAGATCTACGATAAGGATTATGGCCGAACAACAGTCACCCAAGAAAACGTCGTGGATCAGTTCCGAAAATTCATCTTCAACAAAAGCGCTGGCATCGATGAAGATCTCGGCAAGGCTGTTTGCGCAGCATTTATCCGCGATCTCCAAAGAGTCGAAGAGATTCTCTCACGACATGAAAGCCGAATGTACTCGTCTTCACTACTATTCATCTTTGAGGGCGATGGCGAAGCCCTCCGAAACGCCATTGAAGAGAACAACGCACTCATCGACGCAGAGGCAGGTATCGGCCAAGCAGCTCGAACTACCAAGAGGGTTGATAGCGGCATCGCTCTGGACGACGAAGACGAGCTAGACGAGGACTCGGACCTCGAGACCTCCCTGCCACAAATATACACCCTGAAACTCATTGACTTTGCCCACGCCGAATGGACTCCTGGCCAAGGACCCGACGAGAACGCCTTGACGGGTGTGAGGAGTCTTTTACGCATCTTTCAAGAGATGGCGTAAATACGTTCACGGAAATGAAAAAGGGCACCCTTTATGATCATGACAAAAACCAACGGTTTAAAATGGGGACGGATATAAAGAAAGCATATTGCTTAGAAGGAAATGGAGCTCGATACCCATGTGCTAAAGGATCGAAAGGGGATCAAATGATCAAACGTAGAAAACAGCTGCGCTGCGCTGCGGCTAGGTGCATGGCGTCCATGATATGACAATTGAACTTTTACTTTTGCTTTGTTCTCACAAGGGGTTTTGCCATTAACCGGCCATCCTGTTAAATATCTGGCCTTGGATTTGGCGTTGAAGGATCTGAATTTGGTTGTAAAATATATATACATGCAGGATCAGGCTATTATACGAGGTTATAAGCATAAGCAACCTACACTTTTCACTTATACGTGTGATACAACCGGTGTAGAAATGATGGGAAGAATCGTTCACGTACACGATGTTTGATAGAACAAACAATGCTTTAACTGGTCTTTGTGAACTACCTGTGCCCATAAAACTTCATATACCTAGTAGAACAACCTTGAAACAAGCTTCAAGGCTGAGGCCTACACAAGTAAGTCTAATTAACCACAAACAAGCTGAAATGCGTCCGATACCCATACTGAACCATTATACTAGAAACGCGCGAATCCAACCGAATCCGAAGGTCAAAAACTCCTAATATAATTATTGTGAAGTGGAGAATACGCAGGAGCCTGTATGGAGTCCTGTTCCTCCTGGCAGCACCCATGATTCAGCAAACGAAAACCCTTTGTCTTATGACCTCAAACAAAAAGAATATCGTGAGAATGTGCAAAAATGAAACTCATTGATGAGACTGGGACTCGAACCCAGGAGGATTGCTCCACCAGGAAATTGGTGTTAAGGTTAACCTTAACCTGGCGCCATAACCAACTCGGCCATCTCACCCAAGTCCTTTAGGACCCGCTTGTTGTGGTCGACGGCTGCGCAAATTTGTAACAAGTCGATGGAATTTCGAAGAGATGGACGAAGCCATCTCACCGTCTTATTTTCGTGTCGTGTAAGAGAGACATGTGATGCGCGTTTAATCCTTGGACTGAATCTTGTGGTCTCCAGCGACGACGTCGGCGTAGGAAGGTGGCACGCCCTGGCTTTCAGAGCTGCCCTCGCCGTTATTTGTCACGCCATGCTGCTGGGGCGGAGGACGAGAAGAACCACCAGCGTTCTGAGTGCCATAGTTCATGCTGTTATTGTTGTTGCTAGCACCACCATGATGAGGTTGGGGCTGAGGCTTGGGCTGCTGGTTCTGGGGGTGACCGTGCTGATGAGGGCCTGGTGGGCACTGGACGTAGACGTAGGTAACGCGGTTACCCTCACGATCATGTGGCAAGGACTCGTACTCGTAGGGCGGCTCAGGATATTTGGCGATGATGTACCATGCGTGGATGAGGCCGGGGATGTAGGCGAGACAGCAGAGGAGGATGTTGATGAGAGAATCGGCGCTGCAGAGACCGCACTTTACCCAGACTAAATCGACGTTAGCGATGATGCGCGACAGGGAAACTGGTGGACTTACCGGGCAGTGGGGGGAAGAGAATGGCGAGGAAAGCGAGGAAGAAGTCGGCGGAACACATTGTTGCGTGGTAGAAAGCGTTCCAAACTTTTGAATGAAGGATAGCAAAGAGAAAGCTGTTGAGTTGAAGAATTGATGGTTGTTTGTATGCTTGTTTGGTGCGAGGAAGAAAAGAGACCGTGTGACTTGATTGACGATGACGAAGGGTTCTTGCGAGGTTCTGCGCTACGCCATGCGAGACAGAGGTCGGGTCACCTGGAGGGTGGCGTCTCTGGGGGAGGGGCTTGCGTAAGAAGGACTGTGCAGGGAAGAAGGGAGTGCATGATTGGCTGTAGCTGAGACGTCAGTCACTGGAGCCCCGCTGACAGCCACAGAATCGGGTCATCACTGAGTTTAGAGTGCTGGAGGCAGCCAAGTTGCCTTAACAAGACTTCTCGTGAAATGCAGCGATGAATAGACTGAGTTGAGAATTCAGTCTAATATTAGACTGCGATACTTAATACGTAGTCGAGGTGACTCTGAGGAGATATTGAAACAAAAAGTGCAGCGTCTTCTTGCAATACTCTACGATATGGTTTGGCATACGTCATTCAACTTACACTCTCGACCAGACATGAATGGATTTCAGGCAGAAGCGTAAAACATGGATCTGGAGCAAATAACGAGTCGCTTATGCAAAGCTAAACTGTAAGTTTATTCAACTACTCACTACCAACTACCAAGTCAAGTAGCTCGCACAACTAATATTGGAAACTGGTTTCAACGCGCTACTTCACTACCAAGCACAGCTTCGGACAACTCTGTGCCCTCATGGTGCAGCTTCCGGTCAGTCCTCACACATAAAGTCACACATTCATCGGGCGAATGGTTTAGTGGTATAATACTCCCTTAGCATAATTCAGCCTTCTGAAGAATCTGGGAGTGGTCCAGGGTT
>JAAOAY010000337.1:0-48730 GCA_013396255.1 Fusarium sp. NRRL 25303 | reverse complement strand
CACCGACCCAACTACTAATCCGCCGGTTAGTGGCTTGACTATGGGAGAGCGGACGGGATCCCGTATTTTCCACTACCTTTGGTCGCATGTATTAGTTATGGCCTCGAGACAACCTATATACACAACGATTTGCTGCAAGCCATAGGCTGGAGAATCTCTTGTTGGCGGCACAGTATTGTGCTGCGATAACCCACGACAGCGAGTTGGTAACCCAAGGCAGTGAAAAGGTTGACTCCTTCAATCGCTTGGAACATGTTATATAACGGTAACGAGATTTTAGCTGCATTGATTATTGTTTGATCTACCTAGATAGCTTCGCGTGTCGATTCACATCCTTGTATAATAGGTACCTGAACTTGCCAGGTCCACCAGCATAGCACGCCTGAGGGCAAAAGGCCCGCAACCACATAAAATCACCAGCTTCAACCTCGACCCAATCCTGGTTCAGTCGGTAAACGGCCTTTCCCTCGAGAACATAAAGGCCATGCTCCATCACATGTGTCTCAGCGAACGGAATGATACCACCAGGCTGGAAAGTCACAATGTTGACATGCATGTCGTGTCGAACATCCGTAGGGTCAACAAAGCGTGTTGTTGCCCAAGCTCCATTTGTATCAGGCATTTCCCTAGGCTCAATATCCTTCTCATTGGCGAAGAAGGCCTCGGGTGCATCAAGACCAGGAACAGACTCATAGGCTTTGCGGACCCAGTGGAAGCGAGCTGGCTCGCTGGAGTTGTTGCGCAGCGTCCAGCCGCTCTTGGGAGGGAGGAAGGCATAACCTCCCGATGAAAGAGTGTGAGGTTCGCCAGCTAGCGTGACGGTGATTTCACCCTCGACAACGAACAAGACACCCTCAGCAGTGTCATCCATCTCGGCGCGGTCACTGCCACCGCCTGGTTGAACCTCCATGATGTACTGAGAGAATGTCTCAGCGAAGCCCGAAAGTGGGCGAGCAATAACCCATAGTCGTGTTTGCTCCCAGAATGGAAGAAAGCTGGTGACGATGTCGCTGAAGCAGCCTTTGGGGATGACGGCGTAAGACTCGGTGAACATAGCCCGGTCGGTGAGGATTTGGGTTTGTGGGGGCAGGCCGCCCTTTGGTGCGTAGTAAGCACCTACTGTGTTGTTGTTGCCGCCCATTTTGAGACTTTGATTTGAGTATTTCAAGAGAAGCAGTTTCAAACAGTAAGATTGAAGATTATTTTTAAGAGGGAGATTAAATTCTCGGTCATCAAGTCCGATATCGAAAAGAGCTCACTTGCTACACCAAAAGTACCCCGCATGAACCCCTCCGAAGCGGACTGGACCCTTTTTGGAATGTGGCCAATCGGGCCTTTGGCAATTCGGTCGCTTTCATCTGAAGTTCGTGCTATTCCCAATTTAGCTACGAAATAGCGACTTAGCAATGGACTTCGGAAGAGTAGTCCGAAGAATCGGGTTTGTCGAAAACACTAGCATTCGTATTGCAGAACTGTACGAGTCTGAAGTACGCTAAGTAATGCTTCAGTTAGAGCGGCATGAAGACCCCTGAGACTGTGTGCAATCGCTACGAGACAGAGAAAGAGTTGCCTCTTTCTTTGCAGACGCATCGATGGACACAGGATCCTCGACGATAATCCCCTTTCCTTCCGGAGCAGGACGAGTGATGGAGAACTCATCCAGCTTGTAGTCAGACTTCCCAGTCAACGCCATCTCAGCAAGTGCTTTGCCCAGAGTAGGGACAAACTTCATAGCCCAACCAGCCGTGAAAATAGCAATACTCTTCTCCGCACCGCCTTGGAGATACTTCTCTGGCAAGAAATCCAGCACAAACATGTTATCTACTTATGTTAGCATGTACATATAGGCAATGGTGCCGTGGTCTTACCGAAAACATTGGTCTGGAGACAACTAACAGTCGAGGCCGGAACGGTAGCATCAACACCGACGACATGATCTCTTACGAAATCTTGAGTGTCTTGAATGTCTCTTGGATCAAAGACATTGGCCTGGCGTTGACTCGGGTCGTCGATTGTTCGAGTAGCAGCATCCACTGCAATTCTCACAACATTCGGTGGGCCCCATGGCAAGGCTGGGAAGCCGTAGAAGAGTTGGGATCTGCCGTTCACCGATGGCCCGAATTGGAACCACATGCCTCACCCCTTGTTAGTAATCTGGATTACAGCATGAAGGTACACTTACTAGGGAAGATAGTGCCGTTTGGTCCAGGATTGGTGTTAAAATAGGTAGCAACCATTTCCCAAATTTCCAATCTCAGACCAATGCTGAAGCTCGGCTTTAGGACATGATTGACGTACGCTCCACTGGTAATAATAATCTTCTTTGTCAAATACTTGACCTCCTTGTCATGGACCATCGCGTGGACTTCCCAGATGGACTTATCACTGTCTAAGGGACGAAGCTGCTTGACCTGAGTGTGCTGCTTCGCCTGAGCGCCATAGTCCTTTGCGAGACCGTATAAGGTGCGGAGGAGGAGTTGCACGTTGATAACACCGTTATCAGGGGCGAAGAGTCCGATCCATTTAGGATCAAGGTTCTTGAAGGGATACTGCTCCTCGATCTGCTCAACAGTGACTGTCTTGGTCAGAAATAAAGGGAGAACGGGAGTGAGCACACATACGCTCCTTATAGAACATTCCAAACTTGTCCAAGTTTGCCTTGGGCCCCAGAAGTGATCCTATCACCGTCAGTACAGCCACTTAGGCGTACAAGTGTCTTACCTTCTGGAGTATCGCCACCCATGTCCTTATCACCAAAGTTCAAGAGACCTCCCATCCAACGAAGCGACACTCCAGCATCTTTCTCAAGAGCATCCCAATGCTTCATAGCCTCAATCGCGAGCTTGGCCATGAACTCCTCAGTGTACCTACTCTATTAGCCGGGTCTCCGGGATCTATTGTGCGATAGACCTACATAGTTCGAAACATGCGGGCCAGGTCACCGGAACTACCGGCCTGGTTGAAGAAATTATTCTGTTCAAGAATCATCACCTTGCTTCCAGCTTTGGCGACTTCGTATCCTGCGGCCAGACCAACAGGTCCTCCGCCGATGACCACGACATCGAAGACGTCTGAGTTTGAGTTTGAGTAGGCCATTATGCCTAAAATGATATAAAAGGTTCAGTCTCAGTGTCGCTGTTCTCGCTTACGGAGTTTCACCTGGTCATGACAGCCAGAGCCAAGGCTCACGATCAGAGGTGAGGACCTCGTCCTTCTTGTAGAGAGACACAGCGCTATAGACTAGGAACGGCCCGACATCTCTGTCGTTGCTATCACATTCCATCCTGCAGAAAATTACGATAGTTTCTCATGCAGAATGCAGAATGTGCTGTAAGTAGTATAAGTGAGGGGTAAATATCACACATCGTATTCAGCTTGTTACCATGTCTCAGGTCGTGCAGGACCCAAAGTACTTATACAACATACAATACACTAGTGGAAGAGAAAATCCAGTACAAGCTACACAGGCAGTGACGCTGCTATGCATGTCACGCTTTCACCACGTTAGCAAGAGTTTCTGTAATGCGTTAGGATTATCGACTACGCTTCTGCATTTGGATCACGTATTGATTCAGGCGCAGCTGAATGTAAGACAAAATACGCCACTGCTATATGGACCAGCGGTGTGATGTGATAGTGGTAATTCAGGCAACGGCAAATATGTGCAGGTGACAGAATCAATTTGTTTTCACAGTCATTGCGCATTGGTCGTGTTTTGCTAACATAGAATTACAATGAATGACTTTCGTCCTCCGATGAATAGAAAGCTCTTACCAATGGAAACAGTGTTGAAGATAAGTCTCTGCTAAACTAAAATTACATGTATGAAGAATGTCTTGCCAATAAAATTCCAGAACGAAGTTTCATTCGCAAGCCGTAATTGGTGAGAGACAGATTTGCTTGCTCCTGGCATAGCTATGCACTTTCAAGGTCATAATAAGGCTCGGTTATGTCGCTTCTTTATCCCAAAACTGTAGTCAACGCAGCCCAATTTCAGTGGAGGCGAGGTTCGGCGGTTGACACCTAGAATATTGGTTGCATCTAGTTGTAGGATGCAAGCGTTCAGAATGCTGGAGGCAATCTAAAGTCATTCACACTTCCATTTATCAGCTAATCATATTAATGAGATATCCAAGCACCACATTGGGCTGACATCAATAATTTATTGAGTTGATACAGCTTTGAAAGATGATGCGAATATGGCAGGCCTGGCCCCGCCGACAAGATTGATTCGCTTCAGAACGTTCTGACTCGATGGTCTGTGGCCTTTCGAAAAATAGATACCCCTAACCAGGTGAAGAACAATATTTCGTGGTTCTTTCTCGGCAAGATCTTGCAGTTCGTCTAGTATGTTGAGGCTTGCCAAATATTAAGGAGATCGGCGTTTCATCGTACAGTCTAGCAAGATCGGAGGGATACACCAGAAAGTCGAGCATCGAAAGTTAAATAAGCCTCTGGGGATAGCGCTTACTCTTGAGACGATGGTTTGAGCCAGCCGTCAAAAATTGCTGCAGAACATTGGCATCAATGTTGCGATTTTTGCGGAAACTAAATGATGCGCCTGGGGCCACTGAATATGGAGCATCATTCCGGATGAATCATACGTGAACTAGACTTATTAATTGGAATCCGAACAACCTTTTCTAAACAATGTTTCTTGGGTTTATTCCCATTGTAACGCCCATAATTTCTTGATGACGGGAACATTCATCTGTGTTTGGACAAGGCGGCAGGTCCAGTACAATCTAATCAGCCATGAGGCGTCGAGATGGACTCATCTGATAGGTCTCTCAGATATGGGCGCTGCTTAAACCCGAATTCATCCACGAAGCTGGGATAGCCACATTCCAGTCTCTGCCACCACCAACCCTAAATAGGTCAGCACGGACGTAGGAGCGACAACATATGGGAATGACGGTTCGATTATCCTCCGATCGACTGGGGAATAACAGGAGGACGAACCCCGTCCCCTGGCCCCGGAACCAACGTTGGTTCATCGTGACGTTGCACTTCCCTCGGCCCCTGCGTCGATATCCACAACACCATGAATATGACTGCCGAAGAGATGGCAGCCAAGGCGGGCGAGTCTAGGTCCGGAGTCGTGATTGGAGTATCGACCTTTTTGATGGCTCTGTCAGCTGTCATGGTTGGGCTACGACTCTGGTGTCGGCGGGAGAGACAGATGCTAGGGCTTGACGATGTGACAACCGTGGTGGCTCTGGTAAGTCACGTCGAGATATTCCGAGATAAAGGAGTTCTGACACCATTTACTTTAGGCTTGTATCTTAGGGTGTGGATCGTCAATTGTCGCCAGTATATCTCTCTTTTCTATATCGATAACACCAGCTAAAACACAATCGCAGTGACGCATTATGGACTGGGCCGACATATCTATACATTATCTCCTCAACAAATAACCCTTTACCTCCGAGTACGTGGGCCAGATCCCTACCCATATCGAGATTCCCCTGACACTTCGTCTGTAGTGCTTCTGGATATCAATCGTATTCTACACCTACGCGCTCTTTGCCATCAAGTTGACGTTCCTAATTCACTATTACCGAATCATGTCCGTCTCCAACATGAGATGGCTATACTTGGGTGCACTTGGTTTTATTATCCTCTGGGGTACCTACCAAGGAATCGGAGTATTTTTCTTTTGCATCCCAATCCAATCTTTCTGGGATTCGGGTGTCAAGGGACGCTGCCTCCTTGCCCAGCCTACTATGTGGCTCATCAGTGGTATCGTGCACATCGTCACTGACTTTGCAATCATCGTCATGCCTCTTCCAATTGTCTGGAAGCTCCAGCTTCCGCGATCTCAGAAGATTTACCTCACTGGTATTTTCGGCCTAGGAACACTGTAAGTATTACCTCTGCGTTTCCATATCATTTGCTAATGTGTTCTTCAGTACTCTCGCGATCGCTATTCTCCGCGTACAGTGGCTTGACCCCGTTGCAGATATTACATGGTGGAACGTTACAGCAGCTTTATGGTCCATGGCAGAGATCGTGTCTGGAATAACTTGTGCTTGCCTTCCGACTTTTAAGCCCTTGCTGGTTGGTATAAAGAACTGGCTCCCTCGATCGAATGAGGGAGACAGCACCATCTGTCTTCAGGACCAAGGAATTGACGGACTTACTGGGTCAACCTTGGCTGCTTTCGAGGGTCATGGAGGTGTCGGTACTGGACCAAAAGTACCCACCAGGATCTCAATGTACGGAACCCAGACGAGCATATCGGCATTCCAGGGCGGAAATGAATCGAAGAAAAAGCCGACACAGACAATATAGTGGTACTAGCATATTTGGATGTTGATGCCTGTATAAGCCTGTAATACAAAAGAAATTGATTCGGCGAAACACAAAGATCAGTGGGATCGATAAGGTTCTCTGCCTTCGTGCATCATCGATGTCAGCTATAAATGCAAAACTATCACAAGTCTCTACAAGAGACAATTTCTGCTACGACATGTTGACGAAAGCACGAAAATATGTATTGGATCCTTTTGCGAGTTTACAGCGTTCAGTGGCAGCAGAACCATCGTCGTGGGGCGAAAAGGGCGCCAATGTCATGTCATCTAGGGCGCAACTTTAGTGGATCTCTTCTCCGCCATTGCTAGCTTCACCTACTTCTCACTGTTCATCCATCAAAGAACATCTCAGCTTTGTATTACGCCGAAACCATGACAATACGCTTGATTGAAGCCTCAGAAGAGAATCTCCCTGCCATAGCTCGTATCGCAACTTCGGCTTTCCACCCAAACACAGATGCTCTGTCACGACGCTTATTTCCCCCTCATCTACAACCTACAGATCTCCCTGATGGCGAAGCAGCGTATGACTGGCGTTTTGCACGCAAAGCATCAAGTCTAGCATCCACAGAGTCTCATCTCGTTGTGGCCATCGATGATGAAAAGGTAGGAGATGACCAAGTTGTTGGCTTCTCGCTTTGGGATGCCCCTCCTGCTACTGGCGGTGACTCAGGGCCCAGCAAGGAGATACAATGCACAGCACTCGATAAGGAGGCCTACAATGAGATGAAAAAGACTGTAAATCAAGATGCTCTCGATACCTTGGGAGAACAAGGCATAGCTGGTGTTTGGCGTACGTTTCCCATTTCACTTTCTCGGTTACAGTGACTGACCGCCTAGATCTCGACTACATCGGTGTCAGCCCAGGTAATCAGAGGCGCGGTATTGGAAAGATGCTGTTACAGTGGGGTCTTGATCACGCAGCTGTGGAGGGAAAAGATTGCTATTTAGTAGCTACTGAGGCAGGCCGGCCATTGTACGTGGTTGCAGGCTTCGAGGACATTCGAGTTGTATCGATTCTCGGCATTCCTCACTATTCAATGATTCTGAGAGCTAAGAGTTAGTGACACATGCAGACGGAACAAGTTATAGAATGGGATTACATGAATATATAACCAAAACCTAACTTGTCACTGCTCAAGTATTGTTTTTGAGAGAAGTGATTGATTCGATGACTCCTGAGGAACTGTGCCCAGATTCACGACAGCATTTGGTGCACTGTCAGCAGTCAGCCGAGGCCTCGAACACGGAGATGATTCGTCATGGTAATATTAATCCTACTCCCCCAAGTGTTCCTTTTTCTGCGGATAAGATAAGAAACCACGCGTGAGCTGGCATACAGTAATCACTATACCACATCGAGAGTGGTCTATTGGCTTGGCGCAACAAATTGTCAACATTTATCAGCAAACTATCGATTTTCATCAGAAGTTAGCGCCCATGTAATTTTAAATGCCCCATAGTGACAGCCCAAGCACTAAACACTTGAGCGCTGCAAAACCGTTTTCTGTCAGTCCTCGACCATTGTCTACATTTTCTCATTCCTTTCCTTTTGGATCATCACGTTCGTTACAGCGACTATCTTATTCACTCATTCTAAGATGGCATCGCAAAGGCTTTTCGCTGCGTTCGCGGCCCTCTCCATCATCATTGGGTCTGAGGCTAGCCCCTGCAAGCCGATTTCTTCCACCACTGAGATCCAGGCTACATTAACCTTCTCTTCTGAAACTGCCACTGCCACTGCTAGTGACGCCACTTTCACCACTGAGCTGACCTCAACTGAGTCGAGCTACGTCACGGATATCACCATCACCGAGAGTGAGACAGCGACATCCAGTGCAGCTGAGTCAACTTCAACCGTGGTTATTTCTACCACCGAGACTTCTGCCTTCACTTCTACCACGGAAGCTGCCTCTACTACCTCGACTGCACCTGTTGAGTCACCTACTATCCTTATCAACGGTGACTTTGAAAGCGGCAGCGTTGCTCCATGGTCCAACTTTGGTACCGGCGCCTACGCCAACATCGACTCCTCAACAGTCCATGCAGGCTCTTACTCTCTTAAGATGGGCTCTCAGGCTAGCGACTGGTCAAACACCTTCCAAGTTCTCAGCAAGTCATCCCTCGTCGCAAACCAGCCTTACAGTCTTTCTCTCTACGCCAAGGTCAGCTCTGGATCTTCTTGCACCGCTTTCGAGGCATTCATTGACAACAACGACCTCAATGATTCGTTTGGACTGAGGATCAGTGTTTCTGGTGCCCAGATCGCTAGTGGCTTCACTCCTCTTTCGGGCGAGTTTTCTTTGACACAGACTGCTTTGGACGGTAGCAATCCTATTCGGGTTATCATCAGGGCAAAGTGCAGTAACGGTTACGTGGCCTGGGTGGATGACGTTCAGCTGAGTATTTCAGACTCAGACTAATTTTACTCATCTCCGGAGACAGTCAAGGTCAATGGCTCGAAGGAGCAGTGTTCAAGAGCTAAGGACCATTTTTAGACACATTTCATTATAGCAGGCAACCTGATTCGCAATCAGGGCTTCGCTACATATAATTACCTATTGCAGCCATCCTCTGAAGGCTGTTAGACAAATAGACTTTCGATTCTCAACATGTTATTTAGTCCCACTGCAGAGCTATCTGAATTGCAATGACCATATACGTGTCCAGCTCTCAGCGTGAAAGCCGTACGGCTTACAGAGCCAAAGTAGAACACAAAACTACTTGTAAGAAAATGCAAAAAAGAAAGCCTCGCATTTGCTCGCAATCGTAATATAGGAACAGCCCGATGCGGGGGTCGAACCCGCAACCTTGAGATCGCGTACTCGTAAGAGTCTCACGCTCTACCGATTGAGCTAACCGGGCGTGGCTCTTATTGATGGCCGGCGAGGCCCGGGGAGCATCCAAGAACGGGGGAGGTCCGATTCAGTCGATAGTTGAGTTGCAAAATGTTGCTAACGAGAGAATGTGCATGTATATGAAAATGTGCAATTTTACATTCGGAGTTCTCTTGGGTTGGTTACTAATGCTCGGTGAAATTGGTGGTATAGGGAGGCCCTTGTTTGTTAGTGAGACGTGTAAAGCTTTGTGGTGGGAGGCCTACGCCGGATCCTCAGAGTAACGTATTTCAAAGCAGCGGGATAATGCGATCTTGTGGTGTCATTTGTTTTAAAGTCTCATCGTAGAACCCAAAAGAGAAAAAGATGGGCGCGCACCTCCTAACTAGATCTGAACGGAAACATCGCTCAACTGTGGCTGCACATCTGCTAGTTAAACGATTTAGTCCCAGCCCGCATCGCCGATAAGTGTTTCCATGCAATAAAACCAATTAGAAAAGTAACCATTAGTCTTTAAGTTTGCATTTGATAGGTCCTGGAAGCTCGATCGAAACTCGGTTCACGGGCGAATGAACTCTCAGTTCCCCACCAATCTAGTACTGTCAACAGAGCACCATACGGCTCTTGAATTGACTCAGCGCGAAAGAATTATCACTCTGAAGAGGCGTTGAGGTCTTCCTATTTGTCCATTTATTTTGTTTCTCGAGAAAGCACAAGAGTGGGACTGAGAATCGCTGTAGAAAGATGCAGTGGATCGCCCTTTAGCATGGGCTGCGCGCCAAACTATATGTTTGGGAGCTCAAAGATGTCTCTGTGACCTGAATTCCTTGCACATTTGAACGTCCAAGGAACTGACCTCGAAGACTTATCTGTTCTTTTGAAGAGTAACACTCTCACCTATAATGAATTCTCATGAATCTGATTCCATACTAAATCTGTCCCACTGTTACATGTGGCTTAAGTCGCTTTCTAATCGTCAGATGAGATTCTGCTTCAATTTTTCAATATAAATTACTTGTGCAAACCAATACTGCCATCGAAAAGTTTTGATAGAGCACAGGCCGCATATGTCACATTATTATACTGGATTGTAGACATCACGTCTCTGCGTCGTATTTTCAAATTCTAGGCTAGATCTCCGCCGTGTCTTAGTCAATAAATAAAGTCCGATAGCATGACATCAGAAATTGGAGAATCCGTTGAGGTAAGTGGGTTGTAAAAGGTTTCCGAAGTGAGCCACCTGGATTGAAGCCAGAAAGACGAAGTTCCGATGTTGTATAAGCTCCGGAACATAAACTTCGAATGATTTTGATCGTAACATTCTTTTGGGCGGCACTTTTAGATTTCAAGACGAGTATGAGAAAGACTGCATGCAGCAAAAGTCGCTATGCGATTTCGGTGCGGATAGAGCTGGTACTGACTTGAAATAACGATAGAAGAAGGAAGAAAATGTATTACGTAGAATGAAGTAGAACGGGACTAAATCATCTGGTATTCGCTCCATAGTCTTCTGAACACAAACCAGACAGGTTTCATGGTTTAGGTGGGATATGTGGGACCTGCAAATTTAGGATCAAAGGATCTTGCATATCGCGTCTCTTGGTTGATAAACAAGTCAAGGCGTAGTTGGAACTCCCGATACTAGATAAAGTAAACATTTCAAGTCATTCCTGGTGAGATTTTGCTGCCTTACTCGCTAATGCTTGGCAACCTCATGAATCAAGGCTTCACCATTCATCTCACAAACAACTGTAACCCGACGGGCATCTTCAAGTCTAACATCCTCTGATTCGGAAAGATTCAATAAACGACACGCCTTGTTTCATTTTTTCCCTTATTCATTGGCCCAGAGATGAAACAAGATAGCGTTCACGTCTGGCCGAGTTTGCTTGTTGTATTACGCCGGAGCTGGAATTTATTTTTCCGCCCCCTTGGCTTAGCCATTCGGGTACCACGCCAAAACACGTGACGGAGCTGGACCGTGTTTACCGTTTACCTCATGCGTCGCAAACACATCACCACCCTTTCAATAATCAATCACATCAGCTCATCTTGAGCACCTTCAGTTTCAAGCACGCTCGCAACAACCATCAACTTATTCAAATTTTTCATCATTTCTCATGACGCCAAGGAACTCATCCACGCGTCATCGCGGTCGACCGCCGCCAGGCGTCAAAGGTCAATCATCACCAGAATATCCATCTTATCGGGCTTATCACGCAGCGTCGCGCATTCATCAGCTCAGCGGAATGTGGCCAAATGAACTCTGCAAAGGCTTTGTTCCTGACATGTGGGGGATTCGACTCATCGAGGGTCTCTCTGCGCTGGTGTCGCTCGTGGTGTCCAACAGAGTCGATATTGAGGAGGTGCGTCGCAGACTGAAAGGTCATGCGAACCACCATCCCCGCACAAAGTATCCCCAGCTTCGCAAATCTGATATCCTCAAAGTCCGGAAATGGCTTCGTGGTATGGGGATTGATACTAAGCATACGAATCCAAATGAGTCTGCGGCAACAGTGAATGGGCAGAGCGACGATGAGATGGACTACAGTGACGCGACTGATGCAGACTCGGAACCCGTTGATGAAATTATAGCTTTAGGTTTGCCCGAGGATCAGATGGAAGAGGATACTGATGAAAATGAGGATGAAAATGAAGAGGAGGAGGCTGAAGAACAAGTCGAGGAACCTGAGCAGGTTCAAGAGGATGAAGCTGAAGAACACGAAGAGGAAGAGGAGGAAGTGGAGGAGCTGGAGGACGAGAATGATCTCGACTGGGCTGCGCCAAAGACACAGAGTACGCCCCGAGAAAGACGCCGTTCACCAGCCAAAGAAGTCGTCGAGATCGAAGACGACGAGTCAGATGAGGAAACAGTTGTGAATCCAGCTGGTGATGAGTTCATGCCGAACGACAGTCCAGAGCCCGTACAGCTAAACGGTCAATCTGGACCTGATCACAGAACATCAACGCCCAACTCTGTATCAGCAGCCTCAACTCGCCCGCGGCGCAGTATTCAACAGCCATCTCGATTGGTTTCAGATTTACCCAGGAGTTCTGTTCAACAAAGCACTGGCTCCGCAGAGTACACATCTGCGACTCTCGTTGTCAGGAGTCCACCGGGTTCACAGCAACAAACACCAAGTTCTCAAGTACCGGTGCCCAAACCTGCAACCTCCCAGGGCGATATGCGCCCTCCTCAACAACCTACACCAACTGCCTCTCCAGCAAACACAATTCATAACTTTGTGAAGCCTCGCCCACAATCACATACAGCAGTGCCTCTTCCTCCAATCCCCGGCGCTAAAAGTGCAACGCAGCTCCAACGATCCAATAGTCAGCCATCGGCTTCAACCTCCGCTTCAAATTCTCAAAGCTCCGCAACTCCCCGCACACAAGCAAGCTCTCAGCCATTGGCGTCGCCCCGCACCAGTGCTACTTCTCTGGCTCCTCAGCAACAATCGGGCAACTGGTCATCGGCATCTGATCCAGTGGCTCCTCAAGGTGCTTACAACCAATTGGCGAGCAGTCAGCAATCGACGCCTCATCACCTGGCTCCATCTCGGGGCAATAAGCGCCCGGCTGAATCATCACCAACAACATCATATGCGAGTTATATTCCATCGAACGCTTCACGATCTGGAGCAAAGAGGCAAAGGTCGTCTAATGCTGTACCGCATCGTCAGTCTCAAGTGTCTAGAGCAATCAATTGGGACGCAGTTTTAGTAAGAACCCTGCCTTCTGATCTTTTTTAATCTAACCATTTGTAGCCGTCTGGAGATGAATTCAAGGAAAGCTTGAAACATGCTTCCGATGCCATAAAGCCAGTTCTGCGCAAGTTCGAAGAGCTATTGGCCGACATCAACGACGAGCAACGTAAGCTATCTGCCGTTCAGAGCAGCCTTTTCCAGAAAAAGAATGATTATACAAACGACCAAAAGAAAGCTCAGGATGCCCTCAAAGACGTCGAGAACTCCACAGCCAACGAAAACACAACGCTAAGAGGTCTTGAGGAAGTTTACCAGCAGAACCCCGGGGATGCTGAGCTCCGCACCTTCATTAACAAGCGGAAGCAGACTATTCTGGAGCACAAGGAGGTATATGTTATTGTCAAAAGCCAGCTCGACAAGACTATCGCTGGAATATACAAGACCGATCATGAGATTGCGCTTGTTACCAAGAGGCTTGGGCAGCTTGATGCTGAAAGAGCAGATGTTCTGAGAGAGAAGGAGGGTGTCGACAAGGCGGCGAAGCGGGTGACGATCATGTCGAAGTTCATGGAGCCTTCATGGCAGGCTACGCTGGACATGCTCCTGCAGTCTGTAGGCCCCGAGGTTCTGGAGAAGGCTTTCTGAGAGGGATATTCATTTTCATAATTACATTTCGAAGGTGTAATACCTAGGGCAAAGGCTTTATCAAGCAGGGCGTTTCTCGGACGGGATACCTCGTAAGTTTATAGTGTAGTCTAATCAGAATGCTTCAAACCTCTATAACCGCTAGGGACCACACTATTGTAAAGGACATGTACAAGGTGAAAGAAGCTGTTCGGAAGAGACGGAAGCTACATAAGTGGATGTTAATGGTGGTATAATCATAAGTCCGTTGGCTTTTCTGAGGCTTGTTGTGCATGTTGAGAAACCCTGTCCAAGAATCCTATGGGATCCAGGGATGCCTCTCCAGAACTATACCAAAGTGAGGAGATAATTACAAAATAATTTCTAATATAATTCTGACTCAATTAAGACGCAAATCCTAGAGAATCCAGCTCACACTTCAGATAGACTCTCCTTCTGTGGCATGACGCCGCGAGAGGTAATGCAACGCTTCCCCGCACATCGGGCACACATGGTAAGCCTAGGCTGACAACCAGGCAATATTAGATCACCTTGCTCCAGTCACGAAGTCACGCAACCCAAGTATTTATCTCCATCTCAATTAAAGGACGGGGCAGGCCAAGGGTCAGACTTAAGTATCATGCTCTTTTAGCGGAGAGCCCCAACGTTCGCTGGACCTTCAGGAGGTACATATCACCTACGGCGAGCCTAAGTGCCGCCCTGCCAGCGTCAAGCGAGCACTGAAATACGTTGACTGAAAAGCTTGTGTAAGAATATTATTTTCGAGATGAGCCATGATTGACACAAATCATGCCGAGGATCTATACGTCTAAGTGCGACAATACATTCTTGGTCCATTCGCAGATTCTGGTAAAGCTTAGGCTGGAAAATACGTTCTCTGGATATAGTGATTGACAGTAAGCCAATCTCATAGGCTGCCCCAAGATACAGTGAGCTCACGAAGCCGTGTTTACTATGAAAATCACTTCAACGTAGTTGTTTCCCCAAATGGCCGATCCTACGAGCTCATGAAGGGAAATAAGGAATAGTCCTCGTTTCAGTTTATTGAAAGTCCAAGTCGGCTTAGTGACTTTTGCGTATCTTTTGGCCTTCGGTGCGCCACTAGTAAGTCGCAAGGCCTTTACAGCTGTTGCATGTTGCACATCTTCCATGTTTACAATGTGATATCGCCACCATGTCCTCATCGCCTATGATAGCACCATATAGTTCAACCAATAAGAAGCAATTATTTGCTTAGCTGTATAACGTCAAAGTGATGAGTGCGTATCTAAGTTTGTCTCATATTCTTGTCAATAACATGAAATTTCTTGAGAAGAATTGAGCTCTCTCTGCGGACTTAAGCTCTCAGAGAAGAACAAACATACTTATTTGCGAAGCTTCAAGCACCAATTATTTACAGTAAAGTAGATTAAATGGCTGGAGTCCAAGGCAAACTCATTCTTTCCTAGGCAAATACAACATTCTTCAAGGCGTTCCAGCTTGCATCGTTGATAACGAGGACTTCGAGATTATCACTGGTGAAATAGGCATCAAGGACAGAGTTGCCTAGATAAGCGCCACCGTCGGTTGTGACAAGGATCTTGGAGCTGCCATTGAGGTTGTCTTTGATAGTTTTGGCGATCATGCACTCCCGGAAAGTCAAGGTTTGTGGGATCTTGTACTGTCAGAGAATTATTCAAGTGCATGACGCTGCCCGGGGAACGAAAGTCTGCGTTCATGCAGATGCACAGCTTCGTTCTCGGCCTCAAAGGCGGAGATGTACTTAGAGCTCCAGGCCCACGTTTTACCCATCTTGAGATGTCTATGCGCAAGATCGTGAGCGATGCGGTCTTTAAACTGGCTTGTAGAGTTTCTATTCATATAAAGTCGCCAGTATCGTACTCTCTTTCCGTAGAAATCACTTTTGTTCTCCAGAGTATTTGTGAGGGTGAATGGAGATGAGAGGTTTGATACGACAATCATGAGCCTTATCCTTAGAAGTATCTATTTGGCTCAGCACGCTGTCATCCCACGCATACGGATTAGTGCCTTTCAAGCAATGTAGCCGTTGATGGGCGTTCCCTTTGTACCTTCGGATCTACCTTCAAACATGATCAGCTGGCGTCCTGGCGATCACAATGTGCAGTGCGATGAAGGTGACAGTCTCTTACCATCAAGCCACACAGAATTAACCTAAGACCTGACGCTTCACTTTTGATCCTAATGATGCAACTCTCACTTCTTCAGGCTGCCACATTTATGAGACCTTCTGCGCCTCCGCTGCCAATTACACTGTCAGCGTTTTGTAATAAAGGCCTAAAAAGGCAAATTTCCTTGCCTACGGGTCGGGTGTATCAGCACTCAACAGTTCAGTGGATTTCACGGCTCCAGCCTCAAAACATCCGCCGAGTTAAGGCCCTGGCTGCCAACTGTCCAGTGGGGCTTTTAGGCTTGAAAAAAAGATGATCTGCCCGAATAGCAGAATAATAATCCAGGCAATAACAAGAAAGAGAAGTACAGTTTCTGTTGGTGATAATTGAGCGGGAATGAGTAAGCCCCTTTAGTAGACGTCCTGCCCATATTCACAGGTTTGTTTGTTGCTGAACTCACCTTGGTCTTTACCATGATTCTCCCGAACCCTTTGGTTGTCGTAATCGTGGCATTTGCCATACCGTCCTTCATCATGGGCTACTTCGAGCCAGGCGACCACTATCATTACAAGCAACGCCGAACGAGTGGCTAAGGCTATTACTTCTGTTCAAGATACGACCGAGACTCCAGCCGCGACATCCGTTGAGTTCGACCTGTCCACCACAACCATCCTTTCTGTGCTAGAAACTTCAGCATCTATCGAGTCTGACAATACTACACTCTTCACGACCACCAATCAAGAGCTCTTCACTGCCCTTGATAGTACAGCGGCAGCCGTGACCACTTCTGGCTCTCGATGCCCCTGACTGTAATGTGTTGATCTCGACGACTCCTACTTCGCTGATGACGAAATCGAATATGAGCTCTATTATAACTGGAGATTTGATAGTTTCGAAGATCTCGCGCCCCAATACGATAGGACGACGGAGAAGTGTGATAATCTTTATATTTAATTCTGTGATTGTAACTACGCCTAGCTAGAGATTGAGAACACTATATATATGCTGATTGCAACGGCTTCGACTATCCCAGCAATCAGCCTAGGCTATATTTTGCGTTTAGACAGAGGCCGAATTCATCCAGGGCGTCGTCAATTAGCGAGATGCTGTTCTGCTTACGTCGTTGTTCTGTGGCACGTGTTGGTTCAGTATCCTAAATTATTTGGCTTGGCTGTCAGTTATGGTTCATGCTTCTATGTATGCGGTTAACCAGTTAGTGCAAGGTTTTCGTAGGTTAACGCTATTGTCAGAGTCCCCGGAGTACCTCTTGAAGTCAAATTGTGAGTGATTTTCATGCAAGCTATGCTGTGTTGAAAAAGATATATAAAGTCTCTACAAATACAAATCAAAACTGCGATGCCTCTCTTTCTATCAAAACAGCATCATCGAGATAGAAAGTGACAGAGGCGCAGACAATGGTCACAGAAACAGAGGCTCCAGCATCAAGCTGGGCTTCATTCCAAGTGCAGCTAGTTACTCCCAAAGCCCATGTATTCAAAGGCCCCCCGAACTCCGCCGATCCAGCTGATGTTGATCCTGCACTGCATCCCAACCGCGGGGCACCACAGCTACCAGACGTTGTGGTCTTCAGAAAAATTGAAAAGTGATACTCTTTTCCAGCGATAATCTTAGAAGGGTCAATATCTTGTTTGACAAACCAAGTATAAGGTTGGATAAGTCTGCGCTTGAGTCCTCCTGAAGGCGAAATTGAAGAATCGAAAACCCCGCACTGTAGTGATCCTGGGCGAGAAGTGTCGCTGCGGACGGATAGCCATCCGCGATTTCCTATCTTTTGTGTCTCCCAGGGCGCGAAGGTAAGGTCTTCAAAGCCCGGGTTGCGAATTAAGTTGGTGGGCTGTCGCTCAATAGAGGTTGTAGTGGTAGATGCCTCGTCAGTCGATGTTTCAGCCGAAATTGCAGCCGAGCTTGTAGAGATTAAAGACTCATATGTCGTGGTGCTTTGGGCAGTTGTCGTTGTTTCAGAAGAGGCTATGGTCGTTGATTCTGTCTCTCTGACCGAGGCTGATGATGGCACGGCTGTCGATGTGACAGACTCAGTGTCCACGGAAAGGACACTAGAAGAACAGGTCGTAAATATGGCAGAACTGGTTATTATTGAGGTTGTCGACAATATGTCTATACTGGTCGTCTCATCCTCGCTAGTGACGGAGGTACTGAGAGATGCAATTGAATGGGAAGTATGAGAAGAAGGCTTGCATGGTGAGGCTAAAGTCAAATTGTACAGCGCCAGAAGCTGAACGAATGGGTACGTGAGTCTCATAACCACGATTTTGATGTCCTGGCGGGACTATGATGATACCAAAGAAAACACAGAACAGAACAGAAGGTGCGGAGTAGCCAGGGGATAATAACCGGGAATCCGGTGCAATTAAGCATAGAAGCGCACGCTAAATTAGCTTGAACAACGAATCAGTTCCTTCTTAAAGATTAAGTCCGCAGGCCAAATTTTCTCTTCTTGGCTGTTGGTAGCAGCTCATCGTCTATTGTAAAACTATTGAATGTGGCGTTGCTGACTTGAACCTCGGACCACCAACCTTCGCCCCTGCTTTATGCAAGCGCCGAGCCCATATTGATAGGTCTCCACCGTAATAAGAAGATACAGAAGATAAGTGCTCAGCGGTCTGCAGACGGACATGTAGTATCAATAAAGTCTTTGGTGTAGTGGATATATAACCCAAATCCATTGCATTACGCCAACCAACATTTGAAATTAATCCGATGCTTCAGTTGCGACCAGAGAAGCATCATCAGCCAGAAAAGTCAGGCCATTGCATACTCCCGCGACTTGGACACTCGGTCCAGCATCTAGCTGAGCCTGACTCCACGAGCAAGTAACCGTTGTCAATATCCAACCATTCGCCTGCATTGCGCCCCAATTCGCCGAGTTTACCCAACCTGTTCCTGCACCACATGCAATAGTTTGCGAGATGCAAAAGTTGGAGGCTGTGACTTTGGTGTATACAGAAAAGCGATACTCTTTATCAACCACGATCAAAGATGGGCCAAGTTCTTGTCTGATGCCCATGTTACTGAGGTTTTCTCCAGAGGCGCTGAATTGTCCTGCTTGGGTTGATGGGGAAATGCCTGAATCGTTGTCTGTACTCAAAGTTCCGATGTTGTTGTATACGGTCCAAGGCGCGACGGTTGAGTCTTCAAAGCCTGGGTTACCGATCAGATTGGTAGGGCCCGATGCGGCAGTGGTGATTGTCGTTGGCTCAACCTCAACGGTTGAGGTTGCGATGGAAGTGGTGATGGTAGATGAGTCGGACAATGTCTTATACTCGGTAGTGGCTGTAGTTTCATACATAAAGGCCGTGGATGACTCTGTCTCGCTGGTCTCAGTGGTACTTGCTGACGTCGTCGAAATGGCAATTGAGGAAGAAGGCTTGCATGGCGATGCTAACGTGATGTGGCAAAGCGCCAAAAGCTGAAGAACTGAAGATGTAAATTGCATGATAACGGTAATGACAGTATGGGTATTGCGAAAAGAGAAAACCGGGCGTCGAGATCCTCTTCGTAATGGGGAAACATGGCAATTAAGCCAATCCCCTGAAACTCAAAATCGACCTAACAATGCGCCGTTTCTTTCTGACAGCTTCGATTCATGCCCTGCACAGAATCCCTCCTTTTCTTGGTCGTGAAAACAGTGTAGGTCGGTCTTGGTTCTGCCAAACTATTGAATGTGGCGTCGCTGGAACCAACAATCTCCCCTGCATTCTGGAGATTAGTGGGGTTGTGGAAATGAGATACAGGGCTGTCAATCAAGCTGCCTGTACATAATTTTATCGATTAGTATTTATGGTTTGCCTTATCTTTTACATATAGATGTCTATTATTAGATTCTCAATTACAAACCGTTGTATACGGCACTAAAAAACTCGATATTATCATATTTCACTGGTCTCTTTTATTTGGTGAATTGAACTTGGGCCGTGTGCAGCTATAGCAAATAGAAATGGACATCAAACCAACATAGATAAAGCTCTCCCATAAAAGAATCACCACTGCTCACTCCTTTAATTTCGTAAACTTGATCAAACATTTAGATTCCTGTTGCTAGTCAGTCACACATTGTATAAACAAGAATAAGAAAAAGACCGACCTGAACCTTCGGGAATCGATCATCATAGAAAGTCTCCACGCGAGCTGTAATAGCAGGTGTAGTATCCTCGAACCCTGGAGCAATCGTCGTTCTGAATTGTCGGTACATGGTAGCTGTGAGTGTTGTCATCTCAGCCATAGCAAGACTATTTTGTGTTAGTAATTGAGATTCACCGAACCTGAATGAAGGGAAGCAACTTACTGCATGCCAACGCACATTCGCCCTCCACTTGAGAATCCCCAGAACCATCGGTTTAGCTCTGCCGCACCAGGTCCAAGCCACCGATCAGGATTAAAGACCAAGGGATCCTTGAATACTGACTCGTTGCGATGCATGATCCAGGGCGACATGCCGACAACAGTGTTGCCAGGAATGGTATATCCATCAATAACCGAATCAATATCGATCGAACGAGGTTCAGTGCTTGGCAAAGGAGCATAGAGTCGTAAGGTCTCCTTGATAACAGCGTTGATATATGTGCATCGATCACTTGCTTCGGCTCTTGGATTACCCCAATGGTTCAGTCCATCACCTGAGATGGCCATGACTTCTTCGCGCAGCTTTTCCTGATACTTCTCGTTGCCTGGAAGTGAGAGGGCCCAAACGAGAAACATGAGGGTGTCGCTAGTGGTGTCGATGCCAGCGAGGAAGTGGTCAGCACATTCGGATGCCATCTGCAAATCGCGGAGTCCACCGGGCTTCTGAGATTCATGATGTTGCCAGAGATTTTCCACAATCGAAACATGTTCATCTGCCATTATTTTCAGTTGTCTGCTCACAGAAGTCGCAAAAGCTACTTACCCTCCGAGTGAGTGATCTTCTCCACATCAGCTCGGAAAGCCTCAAAGGCCCGCAGAGCATACCCTCGGATCCCGGTGTACGTAGTAGGCTGCTGCATCGGAAGAACAGGCTTGACGAGTTGTCCCATCAGTCCTGACTGGCGATACAGCCATCGAGTCAAAGTCTTCAGATGCACGATAGACCAAGAAAGCTTTCGACGAGAGGGATGCAGAATATCCGCGATGAGTTCCCGATGAATCTTTGAGCCTCGAATCGCTGCAGTCTGGCCATACTTTCCGTAAACAAAGGCGGTGATGTTGTCCAGCGAGTAATAATGCAGAGTGCTGAAAATCTCACTGACGTTCTCAGGCTCAGCTTCAATCAAGTCTAGGTACTGACGAACCCTCCTCTCAACCATTTTCGCGGTCGGTGGCTTGAGAACAACCGACTTGGAATAGGCGTGCGACAGCAACTTCTTTCTATCACCATGTTCCTTGGGCGAGTGGAACGTGAATAGATTCTGCTCGCCATAGACATCAAACATGCGATAGAAAGTGGTTCGGCCATATCGGCTTCCGGGTCCGTAGATGGTTCGCAGTGCTGAGAGGCTGTTGAAAGAGACCTCATGAGGACCGATGCGCACAACTGGTCCGTATTGTTGGTGCAGTTTAAAAATGGTGCGAGTCCGCGTTCCCTTCCAGTCTTCGTAGGCGAGACGCCATTTTGTCGCGGCGAATGATTTGGGGCCTGGGACGTGGCGAAGAGGACTGAGGATGAGGGGATCGAGGAAGATGTGCTTGATGAAGAGCACGAGAGCGAGTACAGCTGCGGCAATTGGGAGGATGGCCATCTCGAGAACCAATTAAGCTGTAGAAATAAATGAAGTCGTTGTCAAACCAAGCAAATGATACACGTTAGATATCAAGGTTCTTTAAGCATCACGCAACTGGTCAATCAAACCCTTGTCGGACCGTCAAATCGGTAGTTCCCCGCACACGATACAACTTGTTGCGCCAGGGCGTAGACTTAAGAGCAAGGGCGCGCCTTTTTCTACCTGCAAACGGATCATCTGCGCGACCGGCAGATAAAGACCGCAGTGGATCTGATACATAGCTTGGCACAGGACTCAGTGTTTATCAGGGCGGAGAATGGTCATGATTTCCGGTGCGCGGAGGCCTTGGACCGACGGGGCTCGGCAATTGACGCCGTGTGTTCTCGGGGGACTAGGCTTGATGCAGGTCATGTAAATTGGAGAAGACACTCACTGAACCAATTAGACACAGGGCATTCCCAAGATTGACTTATCTGATAAGGGCTTCATGATGTGCCCCGCCAAGGGATGTCCGATGTGATCATAGTCGGACAAACATTGAGACACATCACCAGGGTTAACGAATTGCCCCCACAAGTGAGTGCCAATCATTCAGTTTCGAATATCCATACGGACTCGAAACTGGTTCAAACAACATGAATCATCTACAGGATAGAGACTACTTAATGTGACCAAAAACCTCAATTGCTAGATGAGAAAAATGCAAGTCGCGGTGTTCTTGTACCCTTGTTGAGGGGTGTATATGCTATTGAGAATGAGACACGAAAATAGAACCCAAAACTGCCGGTCAGATCAAGGCCACCGCACTATAAGAGGCATTGTACTTTAGAGGCTCATGCTGATGCTTCTTCGCTCCTCTCAGCATCTTGCGAACAGCCCCAGCGGTGTACATCAAAAATGTCACGAGACCAACCACGCCATAGCCAATAATAAGCTTCATGGATGCACCAGCAAGCTGCAGACCGAGCCCGCCGTTGACAATTCCAAGGATCATTAGAGCTCTCCCGTTCCAGATGTGAGCGTGGCTGATGCTTGTCCGACGCTGATGCTTGACGAAGTTCCTGTGATGTAGCCCTCCCAAGATTGGCTGTATTACCATCAAACCGCAGACTGCTGTGCCGATGATTACATGCGGGGCGTTGAACCACTGATTAAGAGTTAGTTAATGCTTCCAGATGACAGTTTTGGCTACTTACATTACCTGTACGGTCGGCAGCCAACTTGCCAGTAATAAACCCAGCCCACATGCCGATAAAGACGATCATCTGCCACGTAGCGTGGATGAACCACTTTCCTATTATAGGCATCGATAGCGATCCCAGCGGGTAGCCCAATAGGAAGACCACCGACATGATGATACCGTGAATGGTGCTGGTATTGCCTTCTCCCCCACCGCCAGACGCTGCACCACTCGGCGTAGCAGTTGTCATGTGAAGGAAAGGGTTGCTGTTAGAACTTATAACAGCTTCGGAGAAGTCAACTGAGAAACTGCTGTGTCCATCATGTTCTTCGATATCAGCATCAATGTCAGTCGTGTGCAAAGAACTTCCAGTTTTCCAAGCACTGATCCAGTGATTTGACCCCTTGAAGTGCATATTTCCGAGATCGCCACAATGGATGTTGGCTACCATCGTCTTATTCACGACACCACTACCCTCGATAAGCCTTACAGAGCGCATGCGGCTGTGCTCCGGCATCTCATGGCCACGGCCCATCCTCGTGCTCAAGGTGACTTTGCCAGTGCCGTCTTGGTAGATGACGAACATGGTAGAGCCGCTCATCTTGTCGCCGGTGCCGAGACCAACCCACTGGTATTCCACGGGAGCTTGGATACGGATGAACAAGTTGCCAGAGCTCGACGAGGCTGCTGAGGATGGGACGGCCCAGGTGTAGCATATCTTGTTGGATTTGCCATTGCAGTACGAGGTGGGGGATGCTGAGGAACTGCTGGCGACTAAGAAGGGATTGTTCAGCGATTATTCGTTTTTCAGGGCTGCCTTTTACTTACAAATTGCTAAGGCCGCTGCGATACTTGTAAGAAACTTCATGTTGCCGATTATAGGTCACCAAGATAATTGTATGTAAAGAATGGCAGAGAGGGCAATTGATCGGCTCTGTAGCTCATCTCCTGGATCAAGCGGCTTCTTATGCACGGTCGTCGCTCCAGTGAGCTTCCGCCCAAGCACATGATAAACCAGTAGCTTCCAAGCCACTCAGCACAGTGAGCGTAGTCTTCCCCGACAGCCAAGGTACTACAAAAATAGGTTCGGCCCAAGCTCCAGTGCTCTTCCAATTAAGAGCACAGTTGGCCTCCCTAGATCTCGGTAGGGCTTACTCAACTGGATGAATGCCGCCGGCCGGATAAGATGCCGAACCTTGATGCAGTGTCAGCATACGTTGGAGCGGCTGAAAATGAGCCTCAGCTGGCGTCTGTGCGCCAGCCGCACTGTGTTGAGATCTCCCGTCTTGGCATTTCAGTGACATGCTGCAACAAGAATACTGGTGAGACACGGGCTTTATTTGTTTGAGTCTCCTATACCTCCAGGCAGTCCAAGCGATCGAGTCACTCACAGGCTTGCGCTCCTTTCATGCAATGCGCGGGAGCGAAGGACAATCGGACGGTAGTTAATATCGAGACTAGCTAAGCATTGGAGGTCGCTACCTATGTCCAACTTGTTAAGCTCAATGCCTCAGAAATCCCATGGCGTTCAATGAGCGATTGGAACAATGTGTCGGCTTATTGGTCTCGAAAGGGCTGCCTCGGCTGGTGGGATAATCCGTTACACTGGGTCAAGGTCCGGCAGCGATTGAGTTTCCGACCATGAACAGCAGCGAACAAGGCTCATCTTCGCAATATAGACGGGCCGTAAGCATTGTAGTCCGGGCTCACGGGTGACAAGCTTTGTGCCGTGGACACCTAAAACAATTAGGCAAAGGTTATTAGGACCTTCAGTACCGAGCTGAAAACACGATCGGGGAACCTTGAAACACAGTTCAACTTTGGCATGCAACTGGGAAAGGTATCGTCTGACTGTACGTTGTCCTGAATGAAGGCCCTTCGGAACTGGTTGCTGCTAGAGATTGAAGCTCGCATTACAACGGCATTCCCCTTGCACGTTATGCTGATTATATTTGGGAAGAGTCGGGGCCATTTCAATAACGGTCATTCCCATTACTTGGCATGCAGAACTTCAGAAAAGGCCATGTCGCTTGGGCTCGGAATCCCCCGAGAGGTCGGTGGTGGAGCGAAACAGTACAAACTCTATATCACCGATGATAGCACAGTGGAAGAAAGCAAGTGACTCATTTCTTGATGAATGAAGAAGATGTTCCGTTTCTCGTAGGTAAGAGCGGAAATGATTCATGTCTACCAGGTTGCAATCTGTGGTGGCCACACAACTATTCTAAGGCCTCCACATAAATCCAGGATGCTTCCAATCCATAACACGAATCTCAGCATCAGTCTTCCCAGCCAGAGCCTGGCCGACCTCAATCGCAGCTCTCCTTCTGTTATCCCAAGTCATGTAAACTTGCAGTACGATGGTGAGAAGGAAGATAGATGAGCACGCGCCGAGGTTAAGTCCATTGCCGATTGGATAGTTTGGTCCATCGAAGGGCAGAAAGCACCATGTCGAGATCAATCCTCCAATGTTACCAAGCATGACGTTCAAACCAATTCCCGAAGCGCGCGCTGTGTCGCTGACCAAGTTGGCTGATATTTGAGCATTGGATAGAGCGCCGTTAGCAAAGGTGCCTGCGCAGATGAGGAACGTGCCAGCGTAGCGGACATAAGCTGAGGTGAGTTAGTTAGTGTACCAGGATGGAGCGACGTTTGAACTTACGGTTCGTGGTGCTGAGGAACATGATGTATCCCGCGATGACCGGAAGCTGTGACAAGTTGATAAAGATGTTTCGCTTATCAATGCGAGTCGACAGGAAGCTGATGGTGACAGTACAGAAGGTACCGACGATGTAAGGCGGCACAGTACGCAATTGCTGTTGAACGACTGAGTGGTTGGGGTAGATGGTCCTCACAATCGTAGGTGCGAAGAAAGCAAGGCCCTGTACGGTGATGTTGGTGAACAGGAAGATGGTGGACGTTCCGATGGTAACAGGCGAGCTGATACCACGACGGGCGAGTTTCCAGGAGAACTTCTCGAGGACTTCGGTGGCACCAACACGCTCAGACTTGATGCGCGCAATAGCCAGGTCCTTCTCCTCTTCTGACAACCACCGCGCAGTGCTAGGTCGATCAGTCATAGTAAAGAACGCAATCAGCGCCAGGCCAATAGTACAGATACCCTCAATAGCAAAGATCATTCGCCATCTCGTCAATGAACCAAAGTGATCTAGCTTTAGAATACCAGAGGCCAAAAGACCACCGAAGGCTCCCCCGAAGGAACCCATGGCGACATATATAGCCAATCGGAAGGCAAGTTCGCTGCGTCTGTACCAGCGGCTGAGGTAGTATGCGATACCGGGCAACATGCCTGCTTCGAAGATCCCGAGGATGAAGCGCACGGCACAAGCTTGGCCCATTGTGTGAACGAAAGCGGTTCCGAGGGAGGCGACGCCGAATGCTACGGATGTAGCGGGTATGAACCAGCCGGGTCCGATCCATTTACAGACCATGTTGAGGGGGAGTTCGAAGACGATGTAAGACTAGCAAGAGATATCAATGTTAGAGTGTTGATCCAGTGGATAAGGCGTAGTACGTACGATGTAGAAGACTGTGAGCAACAAGTTGTAGTCATAGCCAGTAAGACCAAGATCTTCCTCGAGACCAGCCAATCGAGCATTGCCGATATTGGCACGATCGACAAAGCACATCAAGTACAAGATAGTGACTGATGGCAGGATATACCAGTCTAGCTTACGACGGAGCTTCTTCTCAGCCTCTGCGTCGAAAGTCGCAATGGGGTTACCATGCCTAGCAACGTCAACAGAGCTCAAACAAAGGGGCAATCAACTTACTCATCAGTGGCAAGATGTCCTCTCGCCGCGGCATCATGAGCATCAGCATGCTCAAATTCTTTGCTCCAAGGCTCCTTTCCATTGCCCCTCTCTGCGTCAGAATCTCTTGCAGTCATGATGTACAAATTCACAAATGTCCTAGAGATGACTGTGACAAAAAGAACACCTGTCGATCAGGGAGAAGAGAGCCGTTTAATACTGGCTCTGGTAAGCGCGATGTCCCATCTCCAGCGTGCCGAGAATGCCAAGAGTGAGGGGGAGTCGATAGTGCATCGGATGACGGACCCAACAGTGTCGGATACCGGGTCGAGCTATCATTCTGGACGAAAGGAGTAATTAGTGACAATCCAAGGAGGGAATTGGCCAGTAGGAATAGTTCTATTTGACATGGGTGGTAAAAGATAAGCTTAATGATGGGGGTTGAATCTGGGGAATCAGATTGTGGGGGAGACCCGCTGGCGGCTATGGGATCATCACCGTCGTTGCATTCGAGGGGTATATCCGGTGATTGACCTTATCGCTCAAATAGCCTGTGGTTTGTCGTTTTTTATCTAATAAATCTCTCACATTTTCTCTGTATTACCATGAGATACGAAGATTGTATGATACTACCGCGGTCATATCTGCTCGGCGCCCAGAGTCAAGGTTCTCCGAACTTCCAGAGATAGACACTAAGTTCCGAGAACCGTAGAGGCATCAGATATGATCGCGCCTGTCATAACCCAGCATATCAAATACTTGCAGCGATCAAGTATGGATAGTAATCATCAATTGTGCCAATGAGTTATTATCGGTCAATGTGTTTTCTGACGTGTTCCGTCGCTCCACATGATGAGACGCGTCAGTTTGCCTTGTGCATCACCATGTCTGGGCACGTTATAAGGTAGGCCATAGAGCGCTCTCAGTGCTGAATACAATGGCTTGTGGTCCAGTCTCCCATCCTCCAAGTTCAAATCCGCAGGCTTCTATTACAACGCGATCATATCCTTGATGATGCCGATGCCGCTCAGTCAAATCGCGTCTGCCTCGCGTTGAACTAATTTTGTTGTGACGGCTTCCGAGTGCAAATCATTCGAGTCACTCTTCAACACATATTTACGTTCTATAAATCTCCTATTCTACCAGATCTACAGACAGCTTAGCGTAGATTCATTGCTTTTTGGTGAATGCTGACAACTCATCGCGTCGCGTTGATAAGGAGGATAGAATTCGCACGACTCAGCAATCCACCCAACACTTCCTGTTTACAATAAAATGATTTCGATGTACTTTCACGCGTGGCTAGACTTGACATGGCTTCATCCAAATACGTAGGCGGCTACGACCTTGTGTTGGAACGATGGACTACAAGCGTCTGAGCCTCGAACTCAGGCAGTTGCTGCCGCGCGTGGCTATTCTTTACATGACTTGCTCTGCGTCAAGTCTTCATATCATTCCCGCGTATTTTTTGAGCAAATTGTCTATCAACTTGGCAAGAGAGTATTAACTATACTAATACTCCAATAGTAGGCTCCAAACAATCTCTAGATAGCCTCATTATGCAATATAAATTGTACACAAATTCAATGGTGCAGGGTAATCAAAACTCCCTCTGACAGAATTGGAGAAATCTAGAACTTGATAGCGTACGTACCAATACCCCAAGCGCGCACTAAATCAAGGCGCTATAGAAGTACCCATACTTGCTCCTCCAAGTTTTCGTGACCCACTAGAATGGGGGACACGCGACAGCTAGAATTTTTACGCGGGGCCCCAGGTTCCTCTGACGAACCGTGGGCGCGTTATGTAGGTAGCCTAACCCGGTCGTCAGCGCAAAGGACCCCCCTTTTGGGTAAATACATGACCAATGCCAACTTGGATGTCCACTTGGACTGTTTTGAAGGTGGTTGCAGTTGGAGATGTCTCATGTTTGATCGAGGGATTGATGAGAAGTGATCATGTTGGAGCAGTGTCGTGGTGACCAGGCGTCAATTGAAGTTATAGTGCTCATCAATTGCAGTCGCCGCGACGCGAGGGAGAAACACCCGTTGAGGATAACATGAGACATACGTAAGTTTTGCAGTGAGCCGGTTCATTGATTTAAGAGCTGGTACCTCTGGTGATCAGTCTCCAATTGAAGATGTCATCACCCCAATTCTCACGAGCCTCCGGCACTCGCTCGCCGGTGGTGGTCAGACCAAAAACCAAACTATTCCCAAACAAGGGGGCTTAGCCTACCACTTTCTCGCTCATAACGTCGTAAACTCCAGAAAATTAGATCCCCCAGTCAAATTGCCTGGGGTACGAAAATGTTTAAAAGACACAGACTTTCTCCCCATACCCCAGATTTCATCACATCAACCTCCCCCCACAGCTTCGTCCTCACTTCACCATGTCTACCTCGGACGGTCCTTATACCTTGGAGCCTACAGCTCCCAAGAAGACTATCTGGAAGTCTATTCGGGAGAACCCCAAGGTCGTCTTTATTGCCTTTTTCGCTTCGTAAGTGTTGCCTTCGTATAAGTTTATAAGCGACTTGTTGACTGGTGGTAGACTTGGTGGTTTTGAGTATGGTTACCAACAGGGTGTCTTGGGTCAATCCCTCGTCATGACCCGCTTCACACAAAACTTCCCCTCTGTTGTTGAGTCATCCTCTGCAACAGGATGGCTCACGTCTATCCTCCAACTAGGCGGTATTCTTGGATCACTATCAGCCGGCGTTTCCAGCGAAATTATCTCGCGAAAGTACACCATGTTCATCGCCTGCTTATGGGTCGTCCTCGGCAGTTATCTTTACGTCGGCGCCACTGCAGGAAACCCCCAGCTTCTCTATGCTGGCCGATTCTTGACTGGCGTTGGCGTTGGTCTTTTCAGCGGCGTTGGACCTCTCTACAACGCTGAGCTTTCGTCGCCTGAGATGCGAGGTCTTCTTGTGTCGTTCTATCAACTTGCGACTATTTTGGGCATTATGCTTTCGTTCTGGTGTGGTTATGGAAGTAACTACATCGGTGGAACAGGCGACTCTCAGTCCGACCTCGCCTGGCGTCTTCCCTCTATCATCCAGGGAATCCCCGCTGCTATGCTCGCTGTCGGTATCTGGTTCATGCCCTTCTCTCCCCGATGGCTCGTCAAGGTTGGCCGCGACGACGAAGCCAAGTCTACTCTTGCCTGGATGCGAAAGCTCCCCATCGACGACGACGCTGTTCAGGTTGAGTATCTCGAGATCAAGGCTGAGGCAGTCTTTGAGCAGAAGGTTTTCGCTAGAGACTTTCCTCACCTCGCTGAGAGGAACAAGAGCCGTTTCATGCAGCAGATTGCTCAATATGTGACCTGCTTCCGATCAATGGATAACCTCAAGCGTGTCTGCACTGCTTGGCTTATCATGTTCTTCCAGCAGTGGTCTGGTATTGATGCTATTATCTACTACGCTTCTAACGTCTTTATCAGCCTGGGTCTCACGGGTGGAACTATTGCTCTTCTTGCTACTGGTGTTACTGGCGTTGTCTTCCTCATCAGCACCATTCCCTCTATGGTAAGTCGCTGAATTACTTGATGCCCTGAATGTATACTAACATTGCCTTTCACAGTTGATCATTGATCGCGTTGGTCGCAAGCCTCTTCTGTTGATCGGCTCCGTTGTCATGGGTGCCAGTATGATCACTGTCGGTATCATCGTCGCCAAGTTCCGCCATGACTGGCCGAACCACGTCGCTGCTGGCTGGACTGCAGTTGGTAAGTCAATACTTCGTCAGCCAACCTTTGATCGTCACTGACATAAAATCAGCTCTCATCTGGGTCTATATCGCTGGCTTCGGTGCAACATGGGGTCCCGTCTCCTGGACCCTCGTCTCCGAGATCTTCCCCCTCTCCATTCGCGCCAAGGGAGCTTCCATTGGTGCCTCAAGCAACTGGGTCAACAACTTTGCTATCGCTTTCTTTGTTCCTCCCATGCTCGAATCTTGGGAGTGGGGAACCTACATCTTCTTCGCCGTCTTCCTCTTTGTCGGTATTCTCTGGGTCTGGTTCTTCCTGCCTGAGACCAAGAACGCTTCTCTTGAGGAGATGGATCGCGTCTTCAAGAGCCGTGCTGGTGAACAGGATGCTGAGTTGCTTCGTGAGGCTCAGGCCGAAGTTGGACTTATGGGTTCTGCGGCGGGCCGCAAGGCTTCTTTTGAAAAGGAGGGTGAGAAGCATGTTGAGGCTCTGTGAATGGGAGATGGCTTGTGATGATAGGATAGTCTGGATCAGGGATAAGGTGCTTATGGCGATGATGAGGCTGTAATGTTAGATACCACGCTATGCATAATGATCATTTTGGATATTTCTCAGACTCTGTGCCCATAACATCCTGCTTGATAATTACTGATTGATGAAGTATAGTCTAATGCATATGTATAAACATGGGCATCCAGTCAAGACTCATCTCAACGCCAAGACAACCACGGAAGATAACCTATGGTGCTGGCACTAGCCAAATCCGTACTTATCGTACATAGTAATCGTATATACACAGGGATAATCTCTTGCAAGGTTTCTACCATCTCGTCGCAGAACAAACCAACGCTGACTGGCAGCTGGGACGAGAAGATGACAATGACATCATCCAAGATTCACGAATGCCACGGCAGCTTGTAAGTGTGTAAACAACACACATCCGGCACTTCAATCACAATATCAGAGTAAAGCTTTTGTACCGAAAGACTCGGCCTCTACAGAAGTCAGACAGAACGGCCGGTGAAGTACGTGGTGAAATGGCATGTTTACGTGAGCGGGCCCAATCGCCACTATTAGCATACGAACAGTCTGATTTAAAGTCACACACTCGCGTGGGGAACTTTACCTTGTCGCAGTCTGTGCTTTCTGGGGCAATTCAGTCCCAAATCGAAGGTCAAGTTACCTAGAAAATGGAGCCTTTGCTTCCTCCGGCTGTTACGTTACCGAGTCATGGCATCAGGATCGCGTCGCCTACGACCCCCGAATGCGGCTTAGTCCACCAGCATCGAAACTTTCAAAAACTTCATGATTGGCCAATTGCAATTCCAATTGGTGAGTGGTCACCTTGGAATGGATCCCTCGGGGATCACCGGCTTCTGGAAAATTACCTTGTTTCTGTCACACTTGACCCATGAATTGAGTGAGCAGGAGGAGGCTACAATTCCGCTTTGGGACCGTATTTGCACTCATCATCACTCAAGTTGTGCCTTGTATGGGCGATCAATCTAGCTCTCCATACTCCACTCATCATCTCACAATGGCCTTCTTCCCATCAGAAGACTTCTCCCTCGATCCCCGCTTCATCGAGCTCCAAGAAGAGCTCCGCACAGTCCTTTTCGCGGGTCTGTCTGGCCTATCACCCAGCGCATCAGTCACACCCGAAGCAGACGCATCATCACCACCAACATCATCCCTCAACCTCTCCAGCGTAACAGTCAATGTCCCTAATGATAGATTAATATGCTATCTTCAGAACTGGGTTACGGAATGTGCGCCGTACCTAGACAAGTTTGATGAGGATAAGCATTTCCAGATCCACGTTCCGCTTATGGCCCAGAAGAGCCCGGCGCTGTTATATGCCATGCTTGCGTTTTCATCACGCCAGATGGAACGGAGAGGACTGACGCAGGAAGGTGGTTGTGATAGTCTTGAGTTGTATCAGGAGAGCATTAGATTGCTGAGTCCTGGATTACAAGCTAAGGATCCCAATATGCTTGTCACGGCTTGCATTCTTGCAGTTTTTGAACTCATGTCTGGCGGTTCCAAGAACTGGAAGCGCCATGTCGAGGGCTGCGCGTCGCTGTTTGAGTTCTTTGGAGTTGATGGTTTCTCCGGTGGCCTACCGCAAGCTGTCTTCTGGTGCTATGCGAGGATGGAGTTGTGTGGAGCAATTATATCCGACGGCACAGAAACAGCTGTTCTTCCTCTGTCAAAATGGGCTCCATCACCACCCGAGTCGTTGGTATCATCTGAACAAGTCGAGCGATATGTGCGGGACATGTTTCATCGAAGGAGCCGAGGTTGTCAAGACATGCAGGCTAACTGGGCTATTTATCTCTGCACAAAAGTCTGCGATCTTAAATTCCGAAGAACACAGAGTCTAGAACTCGGGAGGGTAGATGTTCAAGATGACAGACCATTTCAAGAACAATGGCAACAGCTCTGGAACGAGCTCCAATACTGGCTTGACGAGCGCCCAGCAACAATGAAGCAAATCAGTATGGTCGAAGCAGGCGACAAACAGATATTTCCAGCCATGCTCTTTCCCCACTGGGCAGCTATCTCGAGTAACCAGATCTATCACACTGCATGTATCCTCATGCTGGAAATGCGTCATGACCTAGACTCTCAGTGCTTGGCGCTGTGGCATGCACGACAAGTCTGCGGAATATCCTGCGCAAACCTTCATCCTGGAAGTCTTGTAAACTCTATACAGCCACTCTATATAGCTGGGAAGCTCTTCTCACATGTTAACGAGAGGAAGCAGATTGCCAGGTTGTTAAAGAGCATTGATAGGACGACGGGATGGGGAGCTTTGTGGAGGTTGACGGATCTTGAGGCTGAATGGGGCTACGACGTTGGCGCGCTGCTAAAGACGCTGTAAGGACTTGCGACAGGGATTTTAGCGAACAAGAGACCCAGAGAACTGGTAACATATCATAATAATAAGCATGATTCCACTAGACCCCGTTCACATGCTTCTTGATCGACTATCCGCCATCGCATAACACACCCATTTTCAGGATAGCGTGCCCAGAACGAGTGGAGTCCATCTCCAGCACTCAGCAGCCATGCACTGCCTGTATAAAGGTTTTCGTCTCTTAGAATATCCCTGCTCCGTTTTTCATTACCTACAAACATTCATATTCTCTAAACAAACGCCATGGAGTCACCAAGACCAGTCATCAGTGTCCTCGGATCACTGAACATCGACCTCGTATCATATGTCCCTCATCATCCCCTCCCCGGTGAGACAATAACTTCAAGCCAGTTCAATGTCTTCCCTGGTGGAAAGGGCGCCAACCAAGCTGTTGCTTGTGCCAAGCTTTCAAGGACTTCTGATCTGAAGAACCCAAGCGTCGATGTTGCCATGATTGGTGCCGTAGGAGCTGATGCTTATGGTTCCGTACTCCTTGACAGTCTAAAGTCATATGAGGTTGGAACAAACTCTATCATTGTGAACAAGGATGGGGGCGCTGGATCCCAGAGCGGAATTGCCATGATCATTGTCGATGAACCAACTGGCCAGAACCGCATCATCTTATCACCGGGTGCCAACAATTCCCTGCAACCAAGCCATTTCGCCGAGATCCCTGGCCCAACGCCATCATTGCTCATCGTGCAACTCGAGATTCCTCTGGAGACAGTCATCCAGGCGTTCAAAGCCGCCAAGACGACAGGAACTCCCGTTCTGCTTAATCCTGCCCCCGCTCAAGTACTCCCAGCAGAGATCTACCAAGGTCTAGCTCACTTGATCCTCAACGAGACCGAAGCGGCTCTGTTATCAAACAAGGACGAGTCTGAGTTTGAAAACATCTCAGTTGTTGAAAAGGCCGCTGCTGATTTCCTGGCTCGAGGCGTGCGGAACGTTGTGATTACTCTAGGCGGGAAAGGTGCATACTATGCCAGCGACAAAGGTGCCAAGGGCCTCATCCCTGCTCTGAAGGTTGAGGTCGTGGACACGACTGCTGCTGGTGACACATTCATTGGTGCTTATGCAGTTGAGCTTGCGGGCGCTGAGCAAAGGTCGGAGCAGTTCGACATTGAGAAGGCCGTCAGGTCAGGGATCTGGGCGTCATCGAGGACAGTCGTACGAAGGGGAGCGCAAGTATCTATACCATGGAAGGATGAACTAGAATCAACGAAGTAACGGAAAATAATTTATTACGATTTTCATGGTCCTATCTTGTCCGGTTCGCTCTCATAAAATGTCAGGGGTGCGCATTTGTCGGTGCGCTGGTATTTCGAGAAGAAGTCCAAAATTGCTGCAGATCCACAATCTCGCTCTGCAGAGGGATCTTTGTCGCATCCCCAATTCGCTGAAAGCATGAGAGTAATGCCTCCTGCTGGGACGGATATGTCATATCTCTCGCTATACGGACAACAGTTGCGACCACGACAGGGTCCCATTGATCAGAAAAGTTATTCCACAGAGCAAGTTTGGCGAGTTTTTGAGCATGCCAGCTTCTTGAGGCTAAGCGATGCGGTATCGATGATAATTTGACTAAGCGTGGTTTATATGAAAGCAGTATAAGGGCTGAAAAATGAATCGCTAGGTTTGCTTGAACCGCAATGGCGCTTGAATAGACGTCTGCTGTGAATGGGGTATTGGTGGAGGCTGCGTGGTCAACTTCAGGGCTTTCCAGTAAAGGAATCATGTCGGGAGGACGATCTCGAAACCATTGTACGCAGCGTGCCCATAGTTTGGACCATGTTGCCCATACAAGCGAGTAAGAATCGTGAGTTGGTGATTGCACGGGTGCGATCCCGTTGAAGAGAGGGATGATTTCGTTGTGGATCAAGTGGCAGCATGCCGCGAGATGTGTCAGACAGTCGTCGTAAATGCTCGGCGGTGTCAGGGCGGAGGTTAAGAATGTGTCGTTTATTAGTGGTAGAGACTGGAGTGACGGGGATTTGGTGGTAATAATGGAAGCAGCAAGCTCTGTTGGCCAAGGTTAGCTCGTCTCTGACAAGACATGGAATCGAACATAATACCTGTCTTGAAGTGAAAGCGATCTAGAGTCTTGAGAGGCTCCTCCTGACTCTCAAAGAACTGACATCGCTCTTTCACATCAACGCAATCAGAGTGCAGATTTGACCACTCAGACGGGCCAGTATAAAAGAAGCTACCGAGAGCAAGTAGTGACCGTCCAATATTAGCGATAAAAGTATCCTCCAGGGATAACCGATGCTGAAACTGCTGAACCAGGTGGGTATCGCCTTCATGGCTAGTGGAGCTCGAGCTCCTCCTACTGCGGCGCATCGCAACCCATATGATGATATCCATTATGGTAGACTTCTCTGCTGCTAATGTCATGATCTTTGGTCCAAAGGTGGATCTGGGGGCATTTGAGTCTAGCCAGGGGACTATCTGATAGCGAAAGCGAAGCATTGCGGTTTGTCTCTCTGACGAGTTCTGCTCTGAAAGCACTGTTTCGTTCCATCTTGACGGCGTGGGTATTTGGTTACCGTCGTGTTGGTAATGGCTATTGGTTGAAGGGATTGGGCGAGGAACATCTGTAGTCGTGTTGTGAATAGACTCAAGCCTCTCTGTCCGAGCAGTACTGGCTATGGGGCTCTCAAAAACTGGCTCGGGGGGAGCAGGACTCGACTCGACAAAGGACAACAAACTATCTTGAATGGGCTGAAGGCAGTGTTAGTGCTAGATCGACTGACTCGTGGGAGATGATAGGACTGACCAGAGATGAATCAGCATCATCGCGGTTATCCCCTTGCACGCTACCATCTTTCCGCAGTGATGAGCGAACCCCTGGTACAAAGGTCCACTCTTTGAACTCGCACGTCACATTCCTCCCGATACAACTGCCGCATTGAGGTCTTTGTTCATCACCTTGTGTCCAAATGTTAGACAAAGTCACCGGGAGAAACGCAACTGACTAACATTTTCTTCGACGTCTTCGACAGGGGATACAGCCTGTGCGGGACCGTCTTTTGTTATCGGGTATTCGTCTTACGACTGGCATTGCGATAAGGTACGGTACGCACGCGTTTTTGACGAGGAAAAGATGGAGCGATGGGAAAAGAGGAGTCTTGAGGGCGGTGGAGATGGGCAGAAGCTAAACTTTATTGCTTGGGGTCGACAATTCGATCAACACGAACAGATATCGCATTTTGAGATATTATTGCTAGTTTCCATATTAAAGGACATTCTGGGGAATAAGTAATGAAACCCATGAAAAGGGTTCTTCCTCTGTTTCTTGGCTGACGAAATGGCATGCAACTGCCAACGGCATATTCCCAGGCCATGATACTAGACCAGAACAGGAAAGGTTCTCGAAATCCCGTGTAAATGTTTTATTAATACTGTGCATCCTCTGTAAAACTGTGCCTAAGCCTTGAATATGAATCAAGATGGTCAAGGTTACCAGAAAGAAGCAGTGGTGACTTCAAATAAAGCTCATTAGCACTAAATTTGTACTCAGGTCATCAATCACCACCGGATCGAATCCAAAGTCCAGAGCAGAACGTCGCTCAGCAAAAGTCGCTGGGTCCGATCAATGAATTGAACACAGGGAAACCGTTGGTGGGCATCTCACTAATACCATAGCATAAACCGTTAGATTCAAGACGCAGCAAGAAACCAATAATCTAACATTTTGATGCCAATCTCCTTGCGCTGTAGTGTTGCAACCATGATCGTTTGGCTTGAGTCTTTCCTGGGGAGGGCGTGGTCAGAGAGCGACGCCATCGTGGAAAAGCAATTTCAGCCCCAGAAGCCTGGACCACCGACTATAGATGCGGCTGGGAATACCCAAGTCATCATTGGTCTTTTCTACGTGGGTTCAATGCGAGGCGCTTCTAGGCTGCATGAGAATGTCACACCTCCGCAATAAAACGGCCCAAATATCATGAGGAGGATGCAGACATTATATACATGCCTGGGAAACAGATCAGATTAAACCGTAAAAATGGAAATAACTCTTTTCATGTTTCTATCACGATGAAATTGCAGCTCTTACTCTTCGTTCTCTTTGCATCTGTTGCACAAGCCCAGTGGAAGGGTTGTTCTAGTCCCTGGCCCAACATAACCCCCGGCAAACAATATACGCTCAAGGATAAATGTCGCACTCTAGCAGGCTATCCAAAGACATTTGAAAAAGCCAATACAGAAGTCACCGTGACATATACGCAGCAATGGAGTCGTCTACCCAGCAAGACCAAAGCAGCCGTAACCCCAATTCTCAAAGAATCTCTCGAGAAAAGCTTGGAGGTCTACCGCAAATTCGCAAAACTCCCATCGAGCATTGTCGTTATCCTCACAACAGAAAGCGACGAAGACTTTACGGCCGAGACTTACTATCCTAATCTTAGGAAGCCACCGTGTCAGATCAAGTTGTTCAAGAGATGGACTACTGAAGCAACGACTAATAAACCTCGAGTTCTACAGGCTCTTGCGCATGAGATTTATCACTGCGTACAAAGTCTTGGAAAACTTGGGAATCATCCTGATCCGCAGTGGGTTCGTGAGGGCTCTGCGAATTATTTCAGTAACCTCGTCTTTCCTGACTCCAACGCCGAATGGCCTGATAAGAAGCATAGCGGCGTCGCGTATAAGCCAAACCTGCCAATCTATGCACATGTTGGTTTAGGAGCCTACGCGGCTAGCATCTTTTTTCAAGCGCAAGACAAGGTGGATGAGGATGATTTAAACAAGTTTGTTCTGGCGACGCCTGGAGGATCAAGCGGGCTTGAAGAACGAGCTCGTCTATCACGTCTATCAGGATTTACTGACGAATTTTTCACTTTCGCGAAAGCTTTCGCACTACAGCAGATCAAAGACACCAATGGAGATGTCATTCCGATCGACAAGATTAACCCCGTTTCTGCGTCAATCCAGTTCGACAAAGCGGGCACTACCGGCACCGCAACGCTCACAAGCACGCCGTTCACTATTTCGGTATTCAAGATCACTATTGACCCCGGGAGGACGGCAAAGATTTACTCATCGGCGAATGCTAACCAGAAGCTTGCTTACCGAAAGTCAGACGCCAGATCGTGGACCGACATGGCCGCCGATTCCTCTTCTGGACGCACTATTGATCTTCCATGCAATCAGAAAAACACTAAACAGACATACTTCGTTTTATTCATCTCAACGAAGGATGTGAAGAGTGACAAAGTTAAAATCACGGTTGCGACGGGTAAGCCGAAAGAGTGCGGCGCAAGAAGCGGCTTCGTTCTGTATCCTCTATTCAATCCTACAACTAGCGGCGGGTACTGTCCCAAGGGAACACATTCTTCCAGGCTAGCAATTTGGTGTTGTCCAGATGGAACACAGTTGGATGAACATGTAGCGCAGCAAGTCAGTATCTGCTGTCCAACAGGTCAGTCTCGTGTTGTAAATGTTGCTACGCTGGTAGGCTAATGGTCAAAGATGCCGATTGCAGCAACGAAATCGTCCCGAATCATCTTAGATGCGCTAAGCCTGAGTGGATACTCTGGAACAAGCAGAACAGAGAGGTCGGATGCTGTCAAGTTGGATTTTACCCTACAGCAAACAGATATTGCACCACGGATCCTGCGGCATGGGACAGACGCTTCGTACAGGTATTCACATGCTTTCACTAAATACTACAAGAGTTCACTAACGGCAAGATCGGCAGACTTCACAAAGTAGTTAGTCGAGCTTCACCGAGATCAAAACACAGATTTCTATCAACAATGGGAATTTTGACAACATTCACTTCTGCTTCATCGTATTTGCGGTATTTCATGGATAAATTCATAGCAATAGGGCAGTCTGAAAACTCAAAATTGAACTTGTCGCATTGCTTAGCCTATCACGGCGTAAGTGATGTTCGTCCCAAGCCATATTCGGATCTAGTCAAGCTGCAAAAACCTCAGTGTCTCGAACCCTCGGATAAAGATACAAACCGGGGGATGCAAAGTCCTCACCGAGGATCGCTTAGCAAGCATTGTGGTTTGCCTGCCGTTGAACATGGCATTTTGGTATGCGCGATACTATTTCGCTGCGTTTGGACTGGCCAAAGACTATATTGTGATGGGATGCACTATTGGATGGCTCGTATTACTACTGAACTCAAAACGTTGATATCTCTACTCGTGGTTGCAACATGGCATGACTCTGCCTGCATGACTACGCTTTCGATAAGGCTGGACCGGATACAATTGAAAGATCGGGAACATGTATCGGACTGTCTCGTCCGGTTCGCTCTAAGCCGCATCGCGAGCGTTTTGCCGAGTCAAACAAATAGAACGCCCGTCTTACGAGGCGCATGTTAAAGCCGCATCATGCAAGGGCGAGGCTTGACGAACTGTTATGCTTAATCGATAGCTGCCAAAGCTGCATGCAGCTCGATGGCTAGTTCCAGGCCAGCAATCACATCTTCCCTCGCGCCATGGCTCAAGCTCTTAGACGCGCAAGCATGGGCTTTGGGGAATAGTGTAGCAAAATGGCGCAGCTGAGGGAGAAAAGGTGCATTGTCTGATAGCCCGAAGTGGGAAAGGTCGTACGAGCACGTTATTGACTCTCTGCCACGTTTGTGTGTAGGTTACGGGGCTAAATGTGTTGGTTGAGTCGCGCAACTCTGTTTGGTGATAGTGTTATCGGTAATAAACAGAGTCGAGACGGCGAGACTCCAAACATTGTCTGTTTTGGTGATAACTGACTGTGATAGTGACAGGCCTACCTGGGGCTAGGCTCTGGATTAATACGAGCCGCTCTGTGAATGGCTTACGCTATGGACGAATATGTAGTTAGGTCCGAGGCGAGCCAATAGGTGATGAGAAAAGAGGGTCGCGATGCCGCCTAGCCCGAGTTTTACATACCAGAGCGACAAGGCACGACATACCGACCTTGGTTCCTGTAATGGGCAGTGACAGCCGAGAGCTCTGCAGAATATCATTGGAACACGGGGAACCCTGCTCGAGTGGACCATGATTTGCGTCTGGATGTTTGCAGATCAACGAGTGACTAAAAAGCTTGTCTGGGTGATCATCCGGCGTTGGAAAGTAAATTCGTTCATCTGGCCATGACGGTCCATTGAAACGCGCCCTCCGCAAAACCATCAGTGGAGATGATTCCAGTTGTATGGAAATTACAGATAGTGACTTATGATCGCATGCGATTGAGGTTACAGAATGATGGCGATGTCGAGATATGGCGGCTTGGGGGAGATAAGCCCAGATTCAAGCCTCTCGGCGAAACAGCACACGGGTGAGAGACATCGCTTAGCCTCTGCTCCGTCAACAGAAGATGAAAAAGTAGTGAACGGTTTTGTAATACGTACAGAAAGACATCTAGACCGAACGCCACAAGGAGGAGCCGCACAGTTGCCAAGGTGTCTCTGCAGCGGGAGCCCGGGTAGTCGGGTTTCTCAACAGTGCTTCTGCCAAGAAAACTAGATCCGCGTGGCTCTGCAAGGGGCAAAGACTCGTTCTGTGTTAAGAATGGAAAGGATCAGCCTGGAATGTAAAGGGACCTGCGTCTTTCCCGGCCTGTGGCGCCGCGGGTAGGCCCGTTTTGCATGCCGTTATTGGAATGGTGTCCTCTGTCTCGGTTCAGCTCCCCGATCTAGACCGTGCCTCTCGAGACCGGGGACTTGAGTCACTGGAAGAAGACCTCAATTCACCATTTCCTTGGTTATTTCGATCTAGGAGAATTATTCCGACAATTGATTCGGATGGTAATTGATTGCAACGGGAATAGCCATTCTCTGCCTTGTTTTTCTATCTCCATATCATGTCACTGCCAGTATCATCCTGTCACCGTTTACAGTCCCTCTACCAAAGAGTCCCAGTCTCCTGGTACTCTTATCACTCACAATTCCACATGCGGAAAGCTGAAAATAGAAATTGAGTTCACACAACAGTCCATACCTTTTTTAGCCTTGGTCCCTGGAAGGGTCTTCTTGTGGCTAGAATGAGGCTCGAATAGCAAATTGAGTTTATACTGAATATCTCGACTAAACAAACTTTCAACCCAGACGGATTAGGAAACACGCCAACTTGAAGATATCGGCCATCGGCCAAGATGAAGAGCAACAGTTATTATAAAAAACCCTCATAGATCAGACCAGAATTCGATTTATTCTCATCAGCAATCTCACAGTCTACTACATTCATCGAGAGTAGTATATTCGCTACATTGTCTTTTCCGCAATGCATTTCATCAAGGCTATTGTCTGGGGTATATCCCTTGCTGCTGTCAACGCGGCTGCTTTGCCCGCAGATGGATCTGGTGTTTCGACCTGCGAGTACTCCGGCGGCGACCGAGCCTGCGAAGCTCATGTGAGTGCAACGCCTCATCGACCTGGTATCAATATGGGCTAACGATTTCAACAGTGCATCGAGAAGGGTAAAACCTTTGTATCTTGTGCACCGTGAGTATTCAGCTCAGTCAGCATTGAGATGAAGCTAATATTTGACAGTGAGTGCACATGCTCCGGCCGCTTGGGCAATCCTCTGAGACGCCTCCTCAAGAGGAAGACTACATCGTCTGCCAAGCCTACCACTGTCAAGGTCCAGGCTACAACATCCAAGAAGCCTACCACTACATCCAAGCCTGCTACTACCTCTAAGAAGCCGACTACCACTTCGAAGCCTGCTACTACCTCTAAGAAGCCTACTACCACCTCGAAGCCGGCAACCACGAGCAAGAAGCCCACTACCACTTCCAAGCCGGCAACCACTAGCAAGAAGCCCACTACTACTTCAAAGCCAGCCACTACCTCCAAGCCGGCTACGACTTCTAAGAAGCCAACGACCACGTCTAAGCCTGCTACAACTTCCAAGCCTGTGACTACTTCCAAGAAGCCCACTACTACTTCGAAGCCTGCCACTACCTCTAAGAAGCCTACTACTACCTCTAAGCCTATCACCACTTCCAAGAAGCCAACGACCACGTCTAAGCCTGCTACCACTTCCAAGCCGGCTACTACCTCTAAGCCTGCCACTACCTCAAAGCCCCCCACTACAACTTCCAAGCCCCCCACTACAACCTCAAAGCCTACTACAACCTCCAAGGCTGCGACTACCACTTCTAAGGCTGCAACAACAACCTCCAAGGCTTCATCAAGCTCATCCTCCTCCAGTACCAGCTCCAAGCCGTCAACCTCCACCAGTGCCCCTGCTTCCACTAGCAAGGCTTCCACCTCCACCAGTGCTCCCGCTTCTACAAGCAAGGCTTCAACAAGTACAAGCTCAGCTGCAGCTTCTACTAGCTCTTCTGCCTCTACCTCTGCTGCTGCTTCCACCTCATCCTCTGCCGCTGTCTCATCTTCTTCTTCTTCTGCTGCTGCTTCCACTTCGTCCTCCGCTGCAGTCTCATCTTCTTCTGCTGCTGCCTCATCCAGTGCTGCATCCAGCCAGGCCACTGGTGCCCCTGCTGGCGGTGTCACAACCTCCACTTCCGATGATGATGAGTCTACTACTAGCACTCCTGCCAGCCAGTCCTCCAGTGCTGCAGCTTCTTCAAGCACTGCTGTGACTTCTGATGAGTCTGACGACGAGACCACCACTGCTGTCTCCTCTACTTCTGATGGCCAGTCTTCTTCCACCGCCGCTGTTGATGATGAGACCACCACAACATCTGCCGCTGCTGGTACTACCTCTGAGGCTGACGATGAGACCACCTCAACTACTGCTGCTGCTGGATCTACTACTACTGAGGCCGATGAGGAGACCACTACTTCCGCTGCTGACGAAGAGACCAGCACCTCTGCCGCCGGTACTACCACTGAGGCTAATGATGAGACCACCTCTTCATCTGCTGCTGTTGGAGCCACTACTACTACTTCTGCTGCCGACGAAGAGACCACTACCTCTTCCGCTGGTGCTACCACTACTGATGTCGACGAGGAGACATCTACTTCCGCTGCTGGAGCTGGTACTACCACCACTGAGGCTGATGAGGAGACTAGCACCTCTGCTGCTGCTTCCACTACCGACGTCGATGAGGAGACCTCTACTTCTGCCGCCGCTGCTAGCACCACTGATGAGGCTGATGAGACTACCACTTCTGCTGCTGATGAGGAGACCACTACATCCGCTGCCGGTGCTTCTACCACTGATGCTGATGAGGAAACCAGCACTTCGGCTGCTGCTGTCACCACCACTTCTGATGCTGACGAAGAGACCACTTCATCTGACGCTGGTACTTCCACCTCAGTTGCTGATGATGAGACATCCAGCACTACTACTTTCATCACCCTGACCCGCACTACCAGCACTGCCGATGAGGAGTCATCCACTGCTACCTCTGAGAATCTCACCGGTGCCCCTGCTGGAATCTCTACTACTTCTTCTGCCGTTGACGAGGAGTCTACCAGCGAGGCTGCTACCACTTCGTCCGTCGCTGATGAGGAGTCATCCACTCAGGCCGCTTCTTCTACATCTGTAGCTGATGATGAGACTACCTCCAGCCAAGCTGCTTCGTCTACCACTGCTGCCGATGAGGAGTCTACTAGCCAGGCTGCCTCCAGCACTTCTGTTGCCAATGACGAGACCTCTACTTCCGCAGCTGCCTCGACTACCTCCGTCGCTGACGAGACCACTAGCCAGGCCGCTAGCAGCACCTCTGCTGATGAGGAGTCTTCTACTCAGGTTGCCTCTACCAACTCTGCTGATCAGAGCACTAGCCAAGCTGCTTCCTCCACCTCGGTCGCTGATGATGAGACTACCTCCAGCCAAGCTGCTTCCTCTACCACTGCTGCCGATGAAGAGACTACTTCCAGCCAGGCTGCCTCTTCTACTACCGCTGCTGACGACGAGACTACCAGCCAAGCTGCTGCCACAACATCTTCATCTGCAGACCAGTCTTCCAGCCAGGCCGCGAGCACCAGTTCTGCTGCTGCTGATGAGACTACCAGCTCCGCTGCCGCCTCTACCTCATCCGATGCTGAGACATCTTCCTCCGCTGCTGATGTCACATCCACTTCAGCCGCTGAGACCTCTTCTTCCGTCGCCGAGTCTAGCAGCTCTGCCGCCGCCTCCACTTCGGCTGATCAGACCTCTTCCTCGGCCGCCGAGACATCTTCTTCTGCTGCTGAGACTTCTTCGTCTGCTGCTGAGTCTACCTCAGCTGCTGTCACTACCTCGTCCGCCGACCAGTCTTCCAGCCAGCCAGCCAGCACCAGCTCTGCCGCTGAAACCTCTTCCTCCGCCGCCGAGTCTACCTCTGCTGCTGAAACTTCCAGCTCTGCCGCTGAGACTTCATCTTCTGTTGCTGCCTCCACCACTTCCGCAGCTGATGCAACATCCTCTTCGGCTGCTGAATCTACCTCTGCTGCTGCTTCAACCTCTGAGACCTCCAGCTCTGCCACTGAGACTTCCTCTGCTGCTGCCTCCAGTTCTGCTGAGACCTCTTCGTCTGCTGAGACTACCTCCTCCGCCGCTGCAACCTCTTCCGCAGCTGAGACTACCTCTTCAGCTGCCGAGACCTCCTCCTCTGCCGCTGAGACTTCCTCTGCTGCTGCCTCCAGCACCTCTGCAGCTGATGCTACATCTACTTCAGTTGCCGAGACCTCTTCCTCAGCTGCTGCAACCTCCAGCTCTGCTGCTGAGACTACCTCCTCCGCCGCTGCAACCTCCTCCTCCGCCGCTGACACCTCTTCTTCTGCTGAGGCTTCCTCCTCTACAGCTGACACCTCTTCCTCAGCTCCGGCAACCTCTAGTTCTGCTGCCGAGACATCCTCCTCAGCTGCTCAGGCCTCGTCCTCTGCCGCTGAAACTACTTCTTCAGCAGCTGAGACCTCCTCATCTGCTGCTGCAACCTCCAGCTCTGCTGCTGAGACCTCCTCTTCAGCTGCTCAGACCTCGTCCTCTGCCGCTGAAACTACTTCTTCAGCAGCTGAGACCTCCTCATCTGCCGCCGAAACCACTTCCTCAGCAGCTGAGACCTCTTCCTCTGCTGCCTCCACCACTTCAGAAGCTGATGCTACATCAACCTCATCAAGCTCTTCCGCTACTGATGAGACTTCAAGCCAGCCCACGACCTTCTCCACGGTCACGCGAACCGAGTCGGAGTCGGAGTCCTCTACATCTGAGGCTGCTACGACCACTACTGCCTAGATCTAGACGATGGGGTCTGAGACGCGATGTCTTGACGCGATTGCGCATTGCGATGGTGACAGGTCTATAGAGAGACCAACCTAATACACATGATAATCTACTTACTATTAGAGACTGTGATATAGTTTAGATTAGCTTGAATCTCATTATTGTTTCATCCATTATTTGCTTGACTCATTTGGTGACATTGTGAACTCATTCACTGTCTATACCTCAAAGACCCAGCAAAAGTGACTGAACTTTGTCGATCTCATGTTTCCAACAATCAAGAGCTCTGCAAGCGACGCGTCTTGAAATCCACTCTTTCATTTCAGCTTCACTTGGTAGTCAGCTAGCATCAGACAGAGCGACTCGAGAGTGATTGAATGGTAAGACGCGTCATACTTACAGTTTTTGACAGAGTTTGCCTCTTTGTTCATCATAAATTTGGAATAAGAGTCGAGAACAACAGAGACCGTGCATCCTCCATCCATTTCGACCCACCCTGACTGTCACGTAAAGTGCCATACCCTGGACCGGTGTGATTCCGGACGATACCACTTCACCCAAGTTATAATCATCTGAGTACCGGGCTTGTAGATATATCGTGCTTCATACGATATGGTAAAACGCCAATGATAATCCAAATTTGATCATTTGTCGCAAGTTTGCTTCACCGACATGGATAATGACCAGCATTCCAGTTTGACCCGGACTTTTCGCCTCCGACCTTTCACGCACCATTCGTAATCTGTTACGTCCCACAGTCTTTAAATTCCATATCCGGCTAAGTCCCGGCTAACGCTCATCAATTTGAACATGCCGGCTGGATCAAGCAACTGCCTATTATTTTCTCTGCCTCAATCATCCTTCGGGCCAGACACATAAGCTGTTGGTTACAACTGAACAAGTACAGGTTAATCTAATGTGAACTGGTCTCAATTTCTTGGCTTTAGTGCCTGGTTGTTTATCTTGTCATTGACCTTGGCCAAGATACGCGTCGTCTCGCTTTCCGAGTCCTTTCCTTTCTATCCCGCGGCCAAACAAAACGCCCGACTGCGGCTCCCGCACCAACGACAGCATCATTGCATCTGTTGTTCTAGGTCGGTCTGGTGGTCTAGTGGTATGATTCTCGCTTAGGGAAAACCCTACAGCTCAGCTTGCGAGAGGTCCCGGGTTCAATCCCCGGCCAGACCCTTGTTTTTTTGTAGCCATTTACTCTTTTTTAACTGTCATTGTGGTGGAACAAGCAGTGTCCCTTCTGTCAGGGCATTTACTTTGTTAAATGTGGCTATTTCTATGTATCCTACACTTATCATGCAACGGCCAATGCTGCCTCAACCGTCACAACAGGCACGCCAGGGTCAAAGCCTCATAACCACCAAGAATGACAACCACTCTTGAAAAGGGATATAGGAACAATCTTAAGTGCCGGCTTCCATCTGCCTCAAGTGGCGCACAACAATTGACACCACTGCTGGGGCGATCATCGTTCGTTTCCTGCTTTGTCTCATCCACGTTTCATCATTGCCCATATTCTAAAGAGTCCGCCAAAGGAAGCAAAGTATGATGCTGAGACTGATGAATTATCGATATCGCCGTGGAGAGTCTGAGACTGAGGATCTCATCCTGCTAGTAAAGCTTGGTTCCATGTCGAAGAGCGAGTCGCGCGGTCGGAGATGCATGTAGTCAAGATTGGATTGATTGACAGGGTTCGAGGAATGAGTACTTATAAATGTGAGAATAAGTCAGTAAAGTTGTGCTGCCCGAGTCCCGACTGCATAAAAATAGCATTTAATTGCGTTCAAGAGTGGAAAGCCCCTCGAGGTATGAATGTGGCCTCCTGTTTTCCGTGAAAGCGCCATCGAGACGGCCAAAGCTCTCATGCGATTTCATCCCAGTCTATCCGAAGCGCCGTCTTTCAGGATCATTTTGTGGTCTGAATACGAAATGAGGGATCTCAACTTTCTTCGCCTGGTGACAATGGGAATATCGGCCGTCACTCCCTAATAACTGGGGGCGAATACTCTCCAAGCAAACATGCATCCAGCTTGTCGCTTTAGCTCCAGGTAAGCCTGCTCGAGTAAGGCGTATTGAAGGTCTGGAGATAGGGCCAGATGTATCGAACAACGTCGGGGTTTGAGTGACTCAGGCACCTCGGTCTTTGCCGTGAAGCAAAGGCACGATGTGGCGCTTCTTCTTGACTCGATTGGAGTAGAAGATTTCTTCTTGTTCATTATGTAGCGGCGCTGAAGATCAAGAAAATGCATCAAGCCTTATTTCATGTTAGATTTCGCCTTGGGGAGGCAGTGATCGGCGACAAAACCATATCCCTTGGGGAGCGCATGCGCTTGTGTGACAAACCGTTTCAAGAGAGAAGTTCTCCCTGTTGTAGAACATTCGTAACAGTGTGGAATGCACCCTTAGTTGAGGTCTATTATCCAGATCAGGTTGTGTAACAGTTTGACTTGGCAAAGCCGCCACGTGATTCACGTCTCGACATTGCAGCATGTCGGGACCCACTTTAACGTGTTGATGCTCAGACTCGTCTCTACCTTATGCAACCACTGCATTCATGCTCACTACCTGCTCAAATGATACCGCAAAACCCTCACTTGATATGCCGCTGCGAAGGTGCCCATCGCTCGCCAGAATTATTTCCAAATCCGACATCGCGTCTATGCCAACGATACCGGAAAGCCACAGTCTTCCAGCCCCTTGAGCAGTTACGATGATGGCTCCGCCGACTTCCGAGTACAAGGCCACCCAGGTCAGCTCCTTCCTCAAGGTAGGAACATCGGCATGACGATAACCGGCGGCCACGTCAGAATTTCTGCTTCCAGCACACACACATAAAAGCTCAATTTGTGTTGTTCAGTTGTTTCACACATACACACACGGCTATCACGCTCATCACATTCCAAAGTCAAGATGCCCGGGTCCTTAGGACCCGTGCCGAAAAACTAGAAGAATGGTGGAGAAATGATACCAAGAGCGCTGCGGTAAGTCGCAACAAGCATCCATATCAGAAAGGAGAACTCGGCTAATGATAACGACGTTTCAGCGCCACGATATCGATGGACGGGTAAGCTAGTATCATCGCCGAGAAGGAGGGTGGCCCCTCCGCCATTGATGTAAGTCAAACCCTCATTGAATTGAGTTCCGCATGCTAACTAGGAATAGAACCTTTTCCAACAGACATGCGTAAGTGACATCCTTTCAGCCACGCCCAGAATCTGTGCCTAACAGCACTGCCCTTTATAGCAGGAGGCCGAGGCCGCTGAGCCCAAGACCACTGAGGATGGCGCTCCGAAATAGAGCAGGTAAGTTTTTCCTATTTAACTATTTATTATAAAAATACTAATGCCTAATAGCAGTAAATCAATAAGGGGGATAGAAGTTTTTTCTTTTTTTAATTATATGTTAGCTAAGATGGGTATAAGAAAGAGAGCCTCAAGTTATAGTATTAATTTATATCTATTTACTAATTAGCCTTAAGGAGTAAGAATGTATCGGACCTTAAATATAGGGTATTAAAACAAACTCATTAAAAGTTTTCCTAAACTTAATGAATATATCCTAAACTTATCCTAATTTACCTAAATCTTGTTATCCTTTAGGGCCTGTATTAAGTGATTCTAAAATGGGGAGAGTAGAGTAAGTCAT
>JAAOAY010000336.1:0-13688 GCA_013396255.1 Fusarium sp. NRRL 25303 | reverse complement strand
CTGGCCTGCCGTTTTCTTACTCCTCTAGGAGATACTAGATATTAAAACCCCAAATCACTAACGCATCAATATTATAGAGCTATTATATTAAATACCACAGAAATCGGTTTAATGTAATCATATAGGAGATCAGTACTCTACATGGATTGCATAGCCAGGTCTCCTCTTGCCTTATCCCGTAGGCCGTGACCAATTTAACGCTCGTCACAGCCAGGTCTCCTTACGCACTTGACCGAGCCAGAGGCTTCTCAAGTTCATTCTTCCAAAAATCAGCCATGATAAGGCCACACTGCAAACATATAGGATCGGCTAGTAATGACTGCGACGCACTCGACCTGGGGTATTCATATTCTTCTCGTGTCCAGCGGTCTCATGTGTCGCTGGTGGCTTCGTGTAAGATTGACAGGGGGTGGTGCGATGGGAGGTTGTGCCGTAGGAGGTGGTACAATAGCGCCGCCTGTCTTGATGATTGCGAGTCTGGCTGAATGAATGAAAATGATGTTCAAGTTAAGTTGTAGCATAACCCCGCGCCTCTACACGAATTTATCGGCAGCCACCTCCTGCTATTTCTGTACGACAGGGAACGCCGACGATGTAATGACATCATCATTCATATCACCATCTCCTAGAAGAGTAAGAAAACGGCAGGCCAGGCCCCGGCATGGGATATCAGAGTAAACTCAACAAAAGCCGGCTCTTTTACATGCATGCCACCCAGCCCAAGGTCACACAAGGAATGCAGCAGATGATGGCGCAAAGGCTGACGTGGCTAAAACAACTAAAGAAGCTGTTCTGCCAAGGCTCAAAGGACTCGCGCATCTCGAGAGGGCAATGGTCCTTGACCATAACGATCTGAACGAGTGGAAGGACCGCTTAGCGAAGTGCACGACCGACGAGATTGTTAAGGCACGGGAACCTGTGGTGGTATAGGTTATCAGAATAAACTTGGCAAAGGTTATTAGGCTAGATTATATTAAGTTACCTAAGTAATATCAAAGTAAGTTTAGCCTGGTCATCCAAACATTGTTTCCAATTTCTTCTCCGACATGATATTTATCCAGTGAAAACTCGATATAGCGGAGTTCGCGTTCTGGATTGCCGGCAACAAGTCCATACGCGCCCAAACCTCCTCCAGTATAACCATGGCATTTCCAATTGGCCCCAAACGGACGGCCGCATACATCTTGCGAATCCGCTGTCGAACAAATTTTCGCAACCGAATTATTTCCAATCTCCTTGGTCCCTCGTCTTCTCCCCTTGGTGGGACGGGCCCCAGGACACTTCCAGCGATCAGTAGTGACAGAAGCTGTATCGATATTGTCCCTGAGTCATCTGGAATCTTTTCCAGGATTTCTAATATGCCGAAAGCCAGTCCCATAATTAGGTGTGTCTTTTCATCACCACGATCCAAATCAATAGCACCGTCTGGTCTCTCCCCTGTCCTTGTTAATTCTGGGAATGCAGAATAGAGCTCTAGCAGGGCTGCCATGCGATAACAGCGAGAAATAGCCAGCAAGTGATCAGGCGTTGTACATGGGTCTCCAATGTCGTCAATAAGTGCAAGAGAAGGCAGCCGATACCTCAAGATCTCGCGTTCAAGACTAGTTGCTTTGGCAAGTAATTCACCGTACAAGGCCCTTCGATGGATCTCTCCAGATTCAAAAACCCACAAGCTCTTCAGAGCCTGGGTATTCCGCACCAGCGTTAGCGTCTTTGTAAGAAACACAAAAATGGGCGTTGCAACGCCAGTCCATGGACAAGGCTGGATGAGTGCTGGGGGATGGGGATCACAAAACATGGTGAGATGTGATAAGCCTTCGTATTGCTGGTCGAAGAGCGCTGAGCTCATAGCTTCCCAATATACCATGGATGAGACCACGAATATTTGTGTTCTCGTCATTTTTCTTCTTTTATTGATATCTGTCAGGTTGTTTAATGATATCCATGACCGGAATAATTGACGTGACCCATGGAGATGTGGCAGACCGGTTGCAGAGACATCATGCCAAGCCTAACGAATTAACACGTCAGCTCTAATAAGATTCAAAGAGCAAATATACCTACCGCAGTCATGCCCAAGAATATAATGCTCAAGAGCAAGTCATCCGAAACATTTAGAATCGTTTCCCGAGATACCAAGGCCGTAGGCCGGTTGTCATCCACCTCGCATTCCTTTCTCGTAGGAAGCTCAGACAATGTGTGTGAAAGGTGTGACATTGCCTCGGTCTGGAACTCCAGTGGAATACTGCTGCTGCTTTTGTCGCCCTGGTACAAATGAGCTGCTGACATGCTCAACACGCAACCAAAGAGTAGGGGGGAGTCGGCCATCATTCTGGCAACTTCTGATCGGAACGGGTTATTCGCCGAGTCAAAGGATGAGTTGAAATGGCAAACCGTGGTAAAGTAGTGATCCAGGACGAGTGATGTTTGTAGAGTTGGGGTGTAGGAGGTCAGGCAAAGAGAGTCATCGTGTAAGGCATTGAGCGCGAGGGGAAATTCCTCATCGGCCTGGACATTGTCGCACAACGTCGAGAGTTGTCCTGAATTCAACGTCGAGGGTGGTTGCATTTCTAACATGTCCTCTAAGTGCTCCCTAGCATCGAATACACTCGAACTAGAACCTTGCGTGAGAGGACCAGGTGCTTGTACTTCATCGTCATTGTTGTTCTGAGTCTCGACGCTTTCATGGTCTGATTTCGGCTGCATCAAGCTTGATAAATTTCCGACACCTGAGTCGAAGTAAGGAAAGGAGTTGCCCGCATTCGGTGACGAGTTAACCAAGTGCCTCTCATACTTCACTGACCACTTCACAGGCTTATGATAGCCGGGACATTCAACACCGATTTTGGCGCACCTCTTACATCCTGGCAGCTGTTCATCACATTTCACCTTCTTTTCTCTAAAGTTAGTCTCATAATGGAGTTCTCGTTGCGACAAGAATGCGACTCACGCGTCTCTTGCAGGTAGAACAGCCAGCTAGACACGCCTCTTAGCCAAGTCTCTCATATTGCCGGGGGATGTACCGACTCCGTGCTTTCACCTTCTTAGTGCGGCATCTTTTTGACTCGTCGGTCATGGTCACAGCCAGAGCCCTGCTGCATGTACAGAGTGATGTTGAAAATTACATCTCGGAAACGTTGTCTTAGAAGAACCCCTTTCAGGGCCTAAACGAGCTCGCTACCCCGCATTCGATTCCGGGGAAGAGGTTTCACCGAGATAATGCTTCCAGGACATGCTTGATTCGGCAAAGTTAACCGTAGCGCAAAGACAGTGATTGGATGCCGGACTTGTTATCGGAGATCTGCCCGAGCGACTCCACTTTCTTATCGCTCACCGAGACAAGTAACTGAAATCCACCCAGAATGAACTTGGCCTTGGCTTAATCCTCTCCCAGGCTGTATTTATTTTATATTTTCCTAGACGATATGGAACCATTGTTATTCAGTAAGACTCAAATTAATTGAAATTTGAATCCCGAAGTGATGAAAAGCCACACTATTGTAGAGTACAGTAAAGTTGAGCTTCAACAGAGCGTAATGCTGTCTTAGCCTAAACAGTTATGATTTAAGTATATCCTATATAATTGTATCTATCATAATTAGTAGTTTAATACTTCTTATTTTCTAAGTACTAAGAACTGTAAGTCTCTTCCTTAATACAACGAGTTTGCTTTTATTCTGTTAAGAACCTTTAAGGCTCAATCCTCTTAGGTGGAAACAGAAGCAACAGAACTTCGAAAGATGTCAGTTTGATAATAGAAAATAAATAGGCTTATCTCGACGAAGATAAGATAAGATAAGAAAGCCCTTTCCGACAGCCTGCGGAATCAAAAGCCAGTCCTACAGCCCAACAAGGTTAGAGACGCGGAATCTGTTCCGCCCTAGATCAACTTGCATCCACTTTGAGAAGTGTAAATTAGAGTGTTCAATATGGAGTACATTGATCCTATTCAGCAAATAACTGCCAGGCTCTCACAGCTCTATCTTATTTTTACCGTCATCATCCTAATGCATGTGCCTGGAAGGCCATTTAAGAAGTAAATAAACCCGTGCAGCAGCTAGCATGTTTCATTGCATGAGGGACAGGAAAGCTGAGATAAATATCTCAGCCCGGCATCTCGGCACGCACTTGCGGGCCTGTAATATAAACAGGGCGACATGACAGGCTCGTATTCCGAATGCGGTCAAAGCTAGGCGGAATCAGAGCTGCCTCTCATAAGAGTCCCAGTCCATGACTGTCCTCATAAGGCGGAATACGGATATCTCGGGATATGCCAACCGTCCCCTGCATAGAGCTGAAAGACAACTGCGAAAGTACATAACGAAGCTAAGAGCCCCATCAAACAAACAATGTCTTGGCATCCTTTGCACAGTAACTTTGTTCTAGCTAGCAACGACGGAGTACCATGAAGCTATATGGTTTGTTTCTTGTCAGCTTGGCTGGTTTAGCCGTTGCAGCTGATGTCACACTCACAAGCTCAGGCTGCGCCGACGCATCAGGCTTCGAAAAGTGCCAGGCCTCTGCGAACAAGCATACAAGCAGCTGCATTGCTCAAGCTCGCCACGACAACGGCCAGGTAGAACTCCTCGCATGCGGATGCCAGGACTACGTCGACAATTTCAACTGCTACGCGGCTTTCTGCTGGAACAGGGTCTGGGAATGCGAGTACCAGGAGTACATGGTTTCGTATTTCATGAACTGCAATATTGCCAAGCAACCAGTTCCCTACTTCCCCGCTCCCAAGAATGCGCCTGGCGCTTGCTCTTGTAACGTCGGGCAAGTCTATCTCAACATCCAGGATGCCATCCAGCAGACGGCGACGTGTTCGAACGCTGCCGATTCGGGCGATGCGGGAAGCAATCTGCAGCAAATTGAGGGCTGTAACTGCTGTGAGATCAGCGGAGCTTTGTCAAGGTATGCTGGACTTCTTTGAGCCATTCAGTCATCGACATTAACATGCAACAGTATCGTCGAGATCTGCCCCAAGACGGACCCCAACCTCATCGGCCTGAAACAAATATCCACCCTCGAGTCCGAGCTAAACGTCGACTACAAGTCCTGCGGGTCATACATGGAGACGTATGATTGTTCGGACAAGCTCTCGTACTCTCTGGAGGGCGTTAGTACGTACTACAAGCCCGATGATCCTCTCAAGACCGGTACCGCCACGTTGAGCAACAACCCAGGCTCTGTCACGGCACCGGCCAGCGGAACGGTGTTCTCGTATACCAACGGAGGCGATGGAACTGTCTATACCATCACTGCTGCTGGTGTCGGCAAGGACAGTTCTGATAGTAAGGGGAGCTCTGATAGCGATGGCAGTTCGGGTGCAAGCGGTGATTCATCGAGCGCCACTGGCACTGCGACTGCGGATAGCAGTAAATCTACTGAGAGCTCGAAGAAGAATGGAGCTGAAAGGTTGGCTACTGGAAGCGTCTTAGTGATTGGAGTGACACTGGCCATGACCTTGGTGTCGATTTACTAGCTTTGTACCTAATGGGGTAGACTCATCGCTCCAACATGCAACTAGTAAGATAGCGATGAGCCATGACTACACAGGAGGACTACACCCATGATTAATCGCTGGCAAGAAAGAGGAATGGAAGAGGATCTTGAGCGATTGATCATGTTGGAGTAACATAATAGCATAGATTATCATTACATAAGAAATAAAATCGCCGGGCTTCAGCATTACCAACATTTGTCCTTATGAATCCCCCAACAATACCTTACAAAGAAAAATTCAAAGTCTGAAATGTGTCGCAAACCTCCTCCAAGAAATACTGCACCCTCTCCTCCTCGAACAAAAGTGCCCTCGCAATGATAGTAACCTTCAAGCTCATCCCATCAGGCTCGACCTCTCCCGCTATCGCCAAATCATACAGTGGCTCATCCTTCCTGAGCTCAACATGTTTCGACAAGACTCCCATCTCGACACGTTGCTGTTCCACCTCACTCTCGGGATGGTACTCAAAGTTATGATACGTAACACAGCATGCGAAATTTGTGGTGGAGTCTGGCCAGTCTGTGCAGTTGCGCTTGATCTCCTCGAAGCCTAGGGTCTCGAATGGTAAGCTTCGCAGGTATTGGTCTTGCATGTCGCGAAGCATCTGGTGATGATTCTCGTCTGTCCCAATGTGTGCGCGAACGGGGACGGCATTTGTGCAAGGGCCGATGATGTCCTGGCAATTGACAGGCAGGCCCTGACGACCTGAGACAATGCGACCGAAGACAACATTGCTGGACCCAGACTCCTTCGAGAGCACCAAAGCACAAGCAGAATTGAAGACCGTCGCCTGCGTGGCGATGCTGCTGCGGATCGCTTGACTTGGAACGCTGACGACCTTTGACAAGTGCAAGGCCTTCGAAGGTGACACCTCCCGACGATAGGCTCCGTTGCTCGCATCGCTCAAAATAGTCATGGGAGAGTCTCCAATCACGTCACGCCAGAACTCAAAACCCTTCTCTTGACTGTTGGCAGTATACTCCATGTACTGCCTGAACTGCGTCGGCGGAAGAAGCGACATCCCGTTAAAAAGGATGTGCAGGTTACGCACGATAGGCTCCAGACTCAAACCATCGTACAAAGCGTGCGACAGTCGTAGTAGTACCCGCACTGAAGATGACTGCTTCAGAATAGCGACGCGTATCAACGACTCTCCAAGACGAATGGGGTCCTGTGCATGCTCATCCAGGAAATCGTTGGTCGCCGTGTTGACGTTTTGGTTGGTGACAATCGTCTCAATTGGCACATCAAGATGCTTCAGAACCACTTGGTACAGCTGGCCTGAAGCTAGTACAAAGACTGTCCTGAACATATCAATGTGCTGAACTAGGGAATGGCAGGCATTGACGAGAGTAGGAGGGTCTGAGTCGACTGGGAAGTCTATGTAGAACGGCGTGAGAGGTCGTGGGGATCCAGTCCCGGGACTGAAGAGGAACGAATTCTGCATCTGCGTGCTTTTGTACATGTCCTGAATCGACTCCAATGAGACGTTGAGCTGTGAGCAAATCTCTCGCTGAATGAATTCTTTCGGATCCTCGAGGGAGAGAAGCTCGAACGGGTTGTAGTCGTCAACATGAACCTCTTCACTGTCAGCCCCCGAACCTGCTGACTCAAGCTTCTTGGAAAGTTGGAACAAAACCGGGTAGTCAAAGATATCCTTGACCACTATCGTAGTATCCAATCGGCGACCAAGCCTCATGGCCAGCTTTGTCGCCATCATTGAGTGTCCACCAAGATCAAAGAAGTTATCAGTGATACCAACTTCAATACCAAGAAGCTTGGAAGCCTCATCACACAAGATGATCTCAGTCTCGGTGCGAGGAGCGACACGGGCTGACCAGCCTTGCTTGTCTTGACCATTCGTCAAGGTGGTGCGTGAAGCAAGACCTTCGCGAATGACGACTGCAAGATGGGCAAAGACAGGATTGTCGAAGACGTCTTTGACAGTGGCGCGAACATTGAAACGCTGCTCAACCCGTGAGATGAGCTTCGTGGCCAAGAGGGAATGTCCGCCGAGTTTGAAGAAGTCATCGGATATGTCGACCTTCATACCAAATGTCGCTGTCGCCTCATCGCAGAGTATAGCTTCGATGTCGCTGATAGGCACTGTTTGTGCAGGCAGTGCAGCCTGTTGTTTGGGTATAATCCGAGCCTGACGTGCAAGTTCCTTTCTGTCGACCTTGCCATTGGGATTGAGAGGCATTTGATCCAAGACCACTATGCTAGAGGGGATCATGTATGATGGAAGTAGAGATTGTAGGCGCTCGCGGACCTGAAGTGCGGCACGGCGTCTCTGAAGGCCCTGTAGCGGACGATTGGCCAGGGTCGCTGAGCTTCGGAGGTGATTGTCGGTGGGAAACTTGATGAGCGTGCGTCGAGTGTCTGAAGGCGATGGGAGGTGATGGAAGACAACATCGAGGGCACCGCTCTGGGACCACTGACGCGCTACGCTGACTGTCAAGCGGAACCCAGATTCTGCGGCGAGCTGGTGAAGGTCAGGAACAGAGAGAGATGCACGGATCTCAGCATCAGAGCGAACTGCTGAGATCCAAGCCGCACTATCAAGCTTGGACTCTTCTTCAGCCTCAAGGGATTCAACGATGTGTCGTTCGAAGACGGTCTTAGCGAATGGAATATTGCTAATGGCCACGGTAGATGACCCCTTGGACCGTCGCAGGAACTGTAAGAGAGACGTGCGATTCATACGTGATGCGCCAAAGTCGACCCAAGAACCCTTGTCAATCGTATGCACAGGTACTGAGTCACTATCGCGTATGTGCACCACAGCCCCATAACGGTACGCACTAAGCTCATTGGTAGCATGCATGTTCTTTGGAAGAATCTCAACATGATGAACCAGGTCGGGGAAGCGATCTTGAAGTGTTGTGAAGAACGCCGGCTCGACAAGCAACTCCTCCTCGCGCTCCTCCAACTCAGCCATCTTCTGCCTAACAGAATCTTTCGTCGCAGTGTCACCCAGCGTCCTGATAGCCCTGGCAGCGAGGAAGTGCTTATTAGTAGCGTTCGTTCGCATGTCGCCGAAGAACAGCCGCTTGACACCGGGGAGATGGACCAGGGTGTCTGCCACTTGGGCCAGGTACTCTGGTGAAGGGAAATACTGCGCGACTGAGTTGATCACCACGAGGTCTGGGTGAAGATTAGTCAATTGGCTGATGTCCTGGGCTGTGCCGACGTGGACCTCGGCCTTGCCTGCGAGAGATGGGACGGACTTGATGACGCTGTTGGTAAATGCGGCGGCTGACTTGGATGGCTCAAGGCCCCTGTAGCTCTGTAGTCCGTCGCCGAGGTTGAACAAGATCATACCGCTACCTGTTCCAACCTCAAGGACATGGCCTGGAGCCTGAACGTCACATAGCGTCTTGATAGTGTCATCAAGCCACTCCTGCATCTCCGCCTTGTCAATCTCACTCCCGTCATACATAGACGTCCAGCCCTTGAAGTCCTTTCCAATAGTAGATGGATCGATGTCCCCAATATCGGCATACATCTCAGTCTCGAAATGATCCTGCCATCCCTCAACCTGGTTATCATTCGCGTCACCCTCTAAGGAATTATCGTGATCAATGACGACGAAGCCAACCAAGTCTGCTTTCTCACCATCATCCTTCTGCACGACGACAGCAGCATCGCGGACTGAGCCGTGACTGAGCATGGCAGCTTCTACCTCCGCTGACTCGATACGGTTGCCGCGGATCTTAAACTGCGTGTCCATGCGACCGAAGAACTCAATGAGGCCGTCGCCTACTCTGTACCGCACCCGATCGCCAGTGCGATAGGCTCTCACTCGCCGGCCATCGACTTCAATGTGGATGAAGCGGTTCTCGTTGAGTGCTGGGTCGAAATATCCTCGTGCAAGACCATCACCGGTGACAACAAGTTCTCCCATGACACCAACGCCAACAAGCTGCTGGTTCAAGTCGGTAACGTAAGCTCCAGAGTTGTTGACAGCTCGCCCGATAGGAACACCGTTGATGAACGAGTCACCAACAGCGATAGGATATCTCGTGCTCATGATACCATTCTCCGTTGGTCCATACCCATTATAGCATTGGCCGCTTACAAGACTCTGCGCCTCAATCGCATCTTGTCCATCGAAGCGATCTCCAGCAGCCATGAGAAAGTCAAGTCCCCTCAACGCATCGCGCGCATCAGTGAGATACAGCTTCAGCAACGCAGGCGCCATGCACGCAGCATTGATCTGTTCCTTGATGAACACATCTTGAAGTGCCTTGACGTCTAGAGTAGTCATGTAGTCAATGCAGACTAAAGTTCCGCCGTTGAGGAGGGTGAAGAAGATCTCGTAGGTGGCGCCGTCAAAGGCAATGTTGAACATGTGGGCTGAGCGAGGTTGGACTGGGAAGTCGGGGATGATGTTGCTTGTCATGAGACGGACGATGACGCGGTGCTCTACCATGACACCCTTAGGTCGACCAGTTGAACCGGATGTGAAGAGGACATAGGCGAGGCTTGTTGCGGTAGGGTTTGAATCGTCGACATGAGCATGTCCATTGAGATCGTTTGTGTCGCAAGACTCTATCGCATCGACGATACGCATAAACTCCAAGCCCGGTATGCTAAGCTCTGGAACAGGGACATCTGAGCCCAGAAGCACTATCGTCTGTCCGGGGATAGAAGAAAGAATGTCTTCCAGGCGGGCAAAGGGAGATTTGACGTCGAATGGTAGATAAGCCAAGTTCGCCTTGAGGATACCGATGATGGCGACAATAGCTTCGCATGAGCGCGGTGCTAACACTCCGACCAAAGTCTCAGCTGGCATGCCCTGCCGACGGAGCCTTGCCGCAAGCCGATCAGACTGACGGTCTAACTCAGTATAGGTGAGACGAGACGACGAGTCCACGACGGCCAGAGAGTCTGGGTAAGCAGCGACTTGTGTGCGGAAGATGTCGACCAAGCTTGCATCTCTTGGATACTCAACCTTCTTGATCCTGAGTAAATCCAAGCGACGCAATTCCTCGATCCCATCCGTAAGAGGAAGCACCGATATCGGGATATTGGGTTTCTCAAGACCATTGCGCAGAATCTGGAAGAACACGCTCACCACATTCTCAACAGTCTCAGGCTTAAACAAATCCGTCGCAAAGTTACAACTTCCCTTGAGACCATCAGCCTCTTGGAAAAGATGAAACTCGATATCGAACCGAGTATACGCCTTGCTAGCAACAATCTCCGACTCAAGACCCTGAAGCTCAAACCTCCCAAGATCCTTCTGCGAGTGAACCGCAAAGATGAGCTGCGCAAGCGGTGTTCGCGAAAGATCTCGTGAACCAGGTAGCATTGTTGACACGACGCGTTCAAAAGGGACGTCTTCGTTCTCAAATGCCGCGGTGGTAGTAGCTCGGACTTGACGAACCAAGGATCCAAAGGTATCTTGGTCATCCACGGTGATGCGCATGCACTGAGTATTGACGAAGAAGCCAATGATGTTCTCTAGCTCCCATCTGTTGCGGTTGGCGATGGGTGTGCCGATGACAGCGTCGTCAACGCCAGTGAGACGATAGTGCGCCGCGCGGAAAGCAGCCAACAGCACGGCGAACGAGGTGGTGTTGTTCTCGTTGCAGAAATCACGTAGGTTCTGGTACAGTTGCCCATCGATAGAGACTGGCACAACGCCTGCTTCGCCTGACAGAAGAGCTGGACGAGGGAAGTCGGTGGGTAACTTGGCCGGTGAACAATCAGCAAGTTGCCTCTTCCAGTAGTCAAGCTGCTTCTCGTGTTCTAGGGCTTGAGCCTCTTGCTTCTGCCACATGGCAAAGTCGCTGTACTGGATGGGGAGAGGGTTCATAGCTGAAGCGAGATCACGGCCTTGAAGAGCGGCGGCGTAAAGTGCACTGAGATCATGGCGGAGAACGTCGATTGACCAGCCGTCGGAGACAATGTGGTGCATGACGATGGAGAGGACGTAGTCTGTGTCGTTCAGGCGGATGAGGAGTGCTCTCCAGCCTGCTTCAGAGGTGAGATCGAATGGAGTGGTCTGCTCTTGTTCCAGCAGTTGGAGGTAGTTACCGTCTGTCGTATCAACGACTCTAAGATCCTTGAACAGGGTCTGGTGAATTATCTGCACGCCCGCGCCGTCGCGGTCCTCAAAGGTAGTTCGCAGAGTCTCGTGGCGCTGCTCCAAGGCCATCAGAGCCCGACTCAGTGCATAGATGTCTACCATTCCTCGCATGCGCACAGCGTAAGGAATCAAGTACCAGAGAGCGCCGACCTCTAGCTGATCCAGGAACCAGAGTCGACCTTGAGAGTAAGACTGCTCGACAGGCCCGTCGCGAGTTGTCGTTGGGATAATAGCGTACGGCACTGCGCTACCGTTGACAATAGCCTCAAGACCAGCGAGAGTAGGGTTCTGATAGATGTCGGAGACCTTGAGATCTATACCAGCTGACCGAGCCATGTTGACCATTTTTATGGCTGTGATGGAGTGGCCGCCCAGCTCAAAGAAAGTTGATCCAACGTTGGCAGCTCCGGTTTCAAGACCCAAGCATTGACACCAAACCTCTTCCAGCCTGGATTGGCTGCTGGTTGTTGGAGAGCTCGATTGAGATGGTCGGGAGCTGCTTCCTTGGAGCTGCTGGGCCAATATCTCACGACCGATAGAGCGGAGCTTTCGTCTGTCGACCTTGCCAGTCGCGGTACGAGGAATATACTGCATGCTGATGTAGCACGATGGGATAGAATGGCGAGGAAGGACCTGCTCCAGTTTCACACTCATGGCCTTAGTCGCAGCCAGATCTAAGATGGTGGTATCCCCTATTGACTCGGTTGCTACAGAAGCGATCAGGAAGGCAACGAGAACACTACTCGTAGGCGAATCCGATGGCTTGATAGCTTCAACAACAATCGACATATCTTCAGGCAACTGTTGTCGTAGGTGAGTCTCCACAGCCCCGAGCTCAACACGCTGTCCTCTGATCTTGACCTGCGAGTCCATGCGACCAAGACAAACAACAGTGCCATCAGATGCATAACGCGCAAGATCACCAGTTCTGTAGAACTTGATTCCATTGGGTAGCTCTTTGAAGGGATACCAGGGTGGAACTGTTGAAAAGAAAGGTGACTTTTCAGTTGGTAGAGGAATAATGTAGTCGCGCGCGATGCCTGGACTCTCAATGACGAGCTCACCGATTCCCCCGATCGGGACCAAACGATTCGGATCGCTGGGGTCAATGATCCAAGAGTGCGCGCCCACTGAGTGACCGATGTTGTTTGGATCAGCGCCCGATGAACTAATCTTGCCAACGAAGCAGATCGAAGAGCTCTCGCTCTGGCCGTAGCCATCCAAGAGTTGAACGCGAGGCGCCCAAATGGCATTGACCGACGGCGACATCTGCTCACCAACAAGCACCAAAGTCTTGAGCCCAGGAACATCATCTGGCTGAAACGTGCCCATGTACGAAGGAGTTGCCATCATCCAATTGACATTTGCCCGATTGACAAAAGCAGGGACATTATTCATGCGATCGTCATCAGAGGGAATACACACGCAGCCGCCATGGATCAACGTCGTCATGATCTCAAGAAGACACGCGCCAAATGCATGAGATCCGAATTGAAGAGCGCGCGTATCGCTGTTGATACCAAGTGCAGAGCCGAATTTGAGGGCGCACGATGAAAAGGCTCGATGCTCGATCATGATGCCTTTTGGATCGCCAGTGCTGCCAGATGTGAAGATCACATAGGCCAAGTCCTCTGGAGCAACCTTGGCTAGAGTAGGATCTGGTTTCAAGGCGCAAGTGCAAAGGAGTGATTGAACAAGGTCATCGTCAACAATAATGCAGCGCTCGATAATACCTTGCACCTTCTTCCTGTATAGCTTGGAAGTCAACGCAACAGTAGCGCCAGTCTGCCCAACGACCTGCGCGACTCTAGCAGGAGGATCATTAGGGTCAACGAGAGTAAAAGCATGACCGGCTTTCATGACTGCGAGCATTGAAGCGACAACCCATTTGGACTTCTCAAAGTAAATCGGGAGTATCGCCTGCTCTTGGTCTGGGGTGCTGAACTTGATGACCGCTGCTAGACGAGAGGTGATGTTGTCGAGTTCAGGGTATGTCCATTCTCCGTCCCAAGCGCAGATCGCGACTTTGGTTGGGGATAGAGAGGCTGCCTTGAGCATCTCTTTGTGGATGAGGGTGGGTTGGGA